>JBBPBX010000989.1:102325-112497 GCA_038048925.1 Garcialebias charrua | reverse complement strand
AAATTCTCCCAACGGGTGAAACACAGAACCCGGTCGGTTTGCCTGGTTCCGACGCTCTGTTAAAGCCAAGGACCAATAAACTGGACCATTCCAGAAAACGGATTGGAGTCAGGAGATCTGCTCGTTTACAAAACTCGCAGTTTCTCAGTCCCATGACCCAAAACTTGGAGGGGGAAAATAGACTTTCTGCTCCAATTCTGTCTAATAAAGATAACAGGTTGCATCTACCCTCAATCACTCTCAATCAGAGCAGCCTGGTAGCACATCGGCAAGAAGGCCCTCTTCCCAACTTGTTTGACCCCCAGGGGTTCACAGCCTCCAGGGCCCTTGGAGGAGAACTGGATACACCAACTGCTCTTCTTCAGGGCCAAACTATGTCACCAGAAGAGACAGTCCCGCCGCTTTGGCCAGGAACTGTTAAAAATTTCAGCTTGTTGGCAGAAAAGAACAAGCTGATGGCGTCAAGCCTGCCGGAAAATGTGGTAAAAACCATACAAAATGCCCGTGCTGTGTCAACACAGTCTCTATACACACAGAAGTGGTGTATTTTTGAAGCCTGGTGCTCGGAAAGAAATATTATTTCTTACGCATGCGACTTGGCTCAGCTCCTGACCTTCCTTCAGGACTTACTGGAAAAAGGTTGTTCTTACTCAACGATTAAAGTTTTCCTATCAGCTATTTCAGCCTGTCACGAAGGCTGGGGACACAGGACACCTGGAGCACATCCAATCATAATAAGATTTATGAAAGGTGTGCTTCGGACTAAACCACCCAGCAGGATCCTGACCCCTGGTTGGGATCTTGGCCTGGTCTTGGGGGCTCTCTGTGACCCCCCATTCGAGCCACTGAGCGAGGTTAAGATGGATTTGTTATCTTATAAAATTGCTCTACTCTTGGCACTTTGCTCGGCGAAATGCGTGGGTGACCTCCATGCACTGTCTGTACATCCAATGTGTACCAGATTCGCCCCTGATGGTCAAAGGTCACCTTAAGGCCTAATCCCGCATACACCCCCAAGGTCTTGACTTTGAACCACAGGAGTCTAGACTTTGATCTCTCCTCCTTCCCACCTGCTCCTATCCTCACTCAGGAACAGGAGAGGCTGAAGGCTCTCTGCCCCGTGAGGGCTTTACGCATTTACATGCAGAGAACAGCAGAATGGAGGAAAACAAATCAACTGTTCGTGTGCTTTGCAGCACCTGCTACCGGAAAGGCCCTATCAAAACAACGCCTCTCACATTGGGTGACGGAGGCTATTAAAAGGGCGTACAGTAGCAAAGGTCAACAGGTGCCCTCTGGAGTGCACGCTCACTCAACAAGGGGCTTGGCCACTTCGTGGTCACTGTTCAAGGGTGTATCAGTTGCAGACATTTGCGCTGCTGCGAACTGGAGCTCATTAAACACTTTTGCAAAGCATTACAGTTTGGATGTTACTGCGTGTGATGTCACTCAGGCTGTCCTTTCTAACACACAGTAGAAAGTAGCCTTGAGATGCCTGCTGGTCAAGGGCAGACGTTCACTCTAGCATGCATTTTACTGAGCATTTCAAGGGCGTGAATGAATTACGTTCCCATAGCAAGTATGTTGCACCGAGAGACCAGACTGAAAGGGAACTGAAAGTTATGCACCATAACTCATGTTCCCTGAAGGAAGGGAATGAGGTGCAACATATCTGGCCCTTTTCAATGCTGAAAGCTTGGTGAAGTGCAATTTTGGAGAAAGATGGATGGGCGTCAGCCGCTTAAGTACCCAGAGGGCGGGGCCTCTGGCGCGGCGTTGACGCCCTAGCCGTAAAGGCGTGAGTGTATTCTTTCAGGTAATCGCGTGGGGGCGCAATTCCCATAGCAAGTATGTTGCACCTCGTTCCCTTCCTTCAGGGGACATGAGTTATGGTGCATAACTTTCAGTTTTCACTTAATGGTGAAACATGTAGGGACAGCTGGGCTTCTCACCCCAAGAGTTATTACCAATGTGGTGACACTTTACAATAAGGTACACAAAAAATATGAACTACTAGGAAACATCTCAGGAACGAATCAGGAGCTAATGGGTAATTACCGTAAAAATCGGTGTATAACACGTTCCTGTGTATAACCCGCTTTGTCCAATAATTGTAAATAAATTGGAAAAATCCATAAATAAAACACTTCGCCCTATAAGACACATCTATTATGCGTCACCGCTATGCTTCACCGCTATGCGTCACCGCTATGCGTTACCGCTATGCGACGCGTCAGCGCCTCATTTGCCCTGCTGAAAATGGCGGCCACAGAAGCGAGCCAGCACGGAGGACTTTACAAGATAACACGGTAAAAACAATTATTTCTTTGCTGAGAAAAAATATATTTCTTAGCTGACATTATAGCACAAGGGTTCCTGAGCTTAACCGTTCCTTAATCAATTCACGAAATGGTCAAATCTGCTGAATTTAAATTGTTTCGGTTTGACTTCTTCCAAACAGTCTTGTGCGCTACGAAAATAAATTATAAATAAATCGAATTTTATCTCAAATGTCTTATACAGGTCAACAGTTTGTACATTAAACCCCATATAATTACACTCTGTAAGCCTAAAAAATATCTGTCGAGTGGTTTAAGAGCTGTTTATCTAAACAGTAGGTATCTGTTCACGTTAGCTAACTGCTAACAAAGCTAAAAGATTGATTTTTTTTAGCGCTGAACATCTTCTGCAGCTAACAGTTTGTAAATGACCACCAAATAATTACGCTCTGTAAGTTTCAAGAAAATCCGCAGTGTGGTTTATGAGTTATCTTGCTAAAAAAACAGCTAACAACAACACAGCTAACAGTGCTTAGCTCCAGAGCAGGAGGCCGGGCAGCCAGTCCGACCAGAGGAGGCTTTTTGCGGACCCATGAGCTAGAAACGGTCGGTGTACTCCTCTAGAAGTGGCCCCCTAGCGGACAAAAGTGGTACTGCACCATTTTTTGCCTAAAATGAAAAACTGCGATATCAGAGCCAAAAATGGGTCTAAAAATATGGGGGGGGGGATCCATAAATAACACGCTTAGGCGTATAACACGCAGGACATTCAAATGAGTAACTGCGTGTTATACGCCGATTTTTACTGTAACCAATATTTACTGGGGAACACAGAGCCAACCCTTATTAGGGGACTACTGGTTAGTTACCTTGTAAATGAAGAGGAACTAATCAAGAACTACTGGGTAGTTACCAAGAAAACCAAAGAGGAATGAATCAGGCGCTAATGGGTAGTTAACCAGTACTTACTGGGAGACACAAAGCCAAGCCTTATTAGGGGTCCACTGGTTTGTTACCACAGGAACAGAGGAGACAGTCTCCATGTGGATTCTGAGTAAACCCTGCACCAGTGAGGTCACAGCTTGTAATTGTCAAAAGCCTGTTTCCTAGTGGTTACTGATTTTAGTCATCTTAACTATGTCTGACTATCAATTACTGAGTACTGAGCCTGGCTATTATTTTTGTTCACTGATGTAGTGAAGCACCATACCAAGCACTTACTGAGGAACCAGTCATTACGGTACTTAATCACTACCTGACCATTACCTACTGGTTTGTTCCTGTGGTAACAAACCAATGGTCCCCTAATAAGACTTGGCTGTGCGTTCCCCAGTAAGTACTTGTTAACTAGTTATCACCTCCTGATTTGTTCCTCGTTTTCCTTGGTAACTACCCATTAGTTCCTGATTAGTTCCTCTTCATTTACAAGGTAACTAACCAGTAGTCCCCTATTCATACCTTGTGGTGTCTCTGGGCAGCACACCTCATCCCCAAATTGCCCCCCGGGCGCTTTCAATAGCTGCCCACTGCACCACCTGGTGGTGGATGGGTTAAATGCAGGGACTAATTTCGTCTTATATGGAAACATGCAGTGATGACATTGTGTGACATTATTATTATTATTATTATAAGGCTTGGCTGTGCGTTTCCTAGTAAGTACTGGTTAACTATCCACTAGCTCCTGATTTATTCCTGATTCGTTCCTGAGACGTTCCCTAGTAGTTAATCAAATTTTGTGTACCTTATTGTATAAAACAGCTTTCTACTGTAGATTAAGATAAAAATGACTATTCCCTGTGAAGACTGCAGAGACTACACAACTTACACAACTTAGGCAAATTATTGACCAAAAATGTAAATAACTTTGTACTCTGTCTGAACTGGTGAACTCACTTATTTCCTCTCGTCCGACAGCTGCCTGACAATAGAGGATTACGTGAAAACAAGAATAGCTCTTTTCTAGAGTCAAGGCTGTTGCTTGTGTGTTGCATTTCAGCTCTTTGACCTTGCCTGTAAACTCCCAAATTCTCCACTTATATCATGTCAAAGAGGATTCCTCTCTCTAACGTGGGACGTATGCGCCGGACTGAGATTGACGGCAGAAAAGTTCAGAGTTCACCCCCCTGGCAGAGCTATAAACAGACACAGTGGAGGATGTGGGCTTAACTCTCCCCTCCACCGCTCCTGTCCATCTCTCCTTTTCTCTCTCACCCCCAACAGTAAGATGACATTATTTCAATTAGGCTCCAGAGCCACACGCTTCCCTTTTCTACCAGCCTGAACCAGGTTGTCTTGCTGGGCTGGATAATCCCAAGAAAAAGATCAAAGTTTTAAATTGTCTAAGCACTGGTTTACTTCAGTCCAAAACAGATATGATGAAGCCATGTCATCATATTTGGGTAAAATTTGTCCCAACACCTGCTGCGTGTCCTTTAAACCTCTCTGCTGTGCATTCTGAGCCATGGTGCAAAGAAACTGAACACCTCTGACTTGTTGCACAGGACAGGAGTTTCAAACTAAAAGCATAGAAACGCTGAATTAATAAATTCCAACTTGAAATGACAGGAACATGAGTGAAAAAGTGAATACCGTATTTTTCCGAGTATAGGTCGCACTTGAGTATAGGTCGCACCTGAGTATAGGTCGCACCATCCAATTATTGCCAAAGAATTGAAAGAATCCATATATAGGTCACACCTGAATATAGGTCGCACCTACGTCAAAATGTGGACCGTGTTTAGCTCTGCTGCAAATGTCTCTTCCACAGGAGCGCACAGCAAGGCTTTTAAGAAGATTAACACTTAAAAACAATTAATTGTTTGATAAAAAATTATAGCAAATATGTGTCTGAGCTGAACTTTTCTTTAATAAATGAATAATTTTAGCAGGATAAACACCTAAAAAATATATATATTTGTTAGCTGACATTATTGTAAGAGTGTGTCTCAGTTTAATTTTTGTTAATAAATGATTAAAAATCAGCTTATTTTATAAAAAGCCATATATAGGTCGCACCTGAGTATAGGTCGTAGGCCATGAAAAAATTATAAAAAGGTGCGGCCTATACTCCGAAAAATACGGTAAATGCTTTTATACTGCTGCTTTGCCTCAACATACTTATGTTGTTTTCTTGAACTGAGAAATCTGACCTGGCAGTCACAAAGAGGTACTTGGTCCAACTGATCACCATAATCCAAACCCCAGCACCTGGCATGAGGAGTTCATCCATGTTCGCTAACAAAGAGGTGGCGCTAATCTTCAACCTGATTTTCTGGTTCTACAGCTTAGTTTCAGCTTCAACATCATAAAGACTGAGAGCGCACAGAGAACCAAATGATCCAGTAGGTCCCCGCAGTGAGGATTACATTATCTGAAGCCTCAACAACATAGAGAAGATGGAAGATATTCAACATTCATCAGCATTGAGCATGTCTACATGAACTGGTGGAGCTTTAAAATAAAAAAGGGCAATTCTAACAGAAAACTGGCATTGACTTAGCTTTATGAGCATCCCTTTTTCCATTATAGCTCATAACATTTCACATTTCTGTTCGGCACAGCACAAATAGTTGAGCAAAGCTGACTTGATACACACTACGAGTCAGATCAAGAAAGCTCATCAGAGACTCTACTTCCTCAGGTGGCTGAGGTGAGCTGGTATAGGAAGCTCAGTCCTCACCTCCTTCTACATGTGTGCAGTGGAGAGAATCCTGTGTTCCAGCATCAACATGTGACATGGAGGCTGCACAGCTCCAGAAAGAAAACATTTGCAGAAAGTGGTGAAGGCTGCACAGAAGTCTGTTGGAGTCAGTCTCCCCACCATCACAGACATCTACACCTCCATATGCAGGAAGAGGGCCACCTGCATCATGAAGGACCCCACTCACCCAGCACACACACTTTTTGCCCTGCTCCCCTCAGGGAAGAGGCTGAGGAACATTAAGTGTAGAACCACTAGACTGAAGAACAGTTTATACCATGAAGCTGTTAGACTCATGAATCTCTAAGCAGGAAAATCACTGTAATGCCACTTTAATAGGGATTGTAACTTTATCCATGATGCTGGTTTCTCGTTATTAAGCCGCTATATTCATACCCATCTGCTCACAACAGACTCATGTTCAGACTGCTGTTTAATACACTGTATTATATTACATTATTAGTGTTTAGCATATAGCTTAGTTCCTTGTATACTGTTTCTTTTTTATACTTTGTAATTTTGCTATACTGGGACCTTGAGTACAAAATTTTGTTCCACCTCATGTACCACATGTGATGCGAATAACAATAAAGTCACCTTGAGCCTTGAACACAGCGAATAAATCACAGCTATCATAGCCCACATTGTCATTATATTTGGTTGGATCTTAGAGGAAGTGCATGTCAGACTACAGGAAGCTATGCTGAGGGGTACAACATGGGATATGCCACGGGGGCTTAAGGCTGAAAAAAGTTTAAAAATTGGGCACCGACTCCAAACCAGCAGCAGAGTCCAGTCAGTCAAAAAGGAGTACCGTATTTTCTGGAATATACGTCGCATCGGAATATAGGTCACATTGTCCAATTACCAAAAAATTGGAAAAGTCCATATACGGGTCGCACCTGAATACAGGTCGCACCTACGTCACCGCCGACGTAACGCGCCATCCACCGCTGACGTGACGCGTCACCGCTGAGTCAACCCGGAAATGTGGACCGCGTTTATCTCTGCTGCAAATGTCTGCCACAGGAGCGCACAGCAAGGCTTTTAAGAAGATTAACCCTTAAAAACAACTATTTGTTTGATTAAAAATTATAGCAAATATGTGTCTGAGCTGAACTTTTCCTTAATAAATGAACGTAATTGTGAAATGAGCTGGATTTAAAAATTTGTTTCGCCGAAAGTGATAAAAAGCCATAAATAGGTCGCACCTAAAATATAGGTCGCAGGGCATGCAAAAATGATAAAAAGCCGCAACCTATATTCCGGAAAATACGGTAACTAAAGAGCTGAGGTTTTAAACAGTACGTGCCATCTCTCATAAGAATGACATCTGCACCCATTTCTGGTTTGCGTTCTAAGACTAAGACAGGTTTCTGTTCCAAACATAATAACAATTAAAAAAATACACAAAAACATTAAAGTCCTTGGCACCATCCGTGCACTCTTGCTAGCCTTCCTATCTGTGCAAAGGAAATCAACATCCAAAGACAGGATTTCATTCAGTAGCAGCAAACACTCGATAAATAAAAAAAAATACATAAATAGATTTAAAAATGTGACCCCCACCTCTCTTGCCTCTCCTCCTACAGTAAAAAGTCATCCACGTTTATAAAAATACAAAACAGTAGTAAAACATAAATCTTAAAATAAAATAAAAAAAACACCAACATGTACAGATGTAAATGTCTGTTTAAGATACACTTGCAAAAAAGTTTGGACTGAAAGTGCATCACAGCTCGGAGACAAATCCACGCCCTCGACCACTTCACTCCAACTCTGCCGAAATTGAGCTGAAGTCGATTTACGGGGACGTTAGATTCTTGGCAAGAAATGTGTCACTGTCATGGCGGGTGACACTCTGTTTCCTCTTTTTGTTTTGCCGTTCTTACTCAGACCGATGAACATCCTCGGGTAGGCTGCTGACTCATAGGCGTTGTAGTTGTTGGCCAGGAGCGTCTCTCTGAACTTGCACTCGTCGCTGTAGTGGAGCTGCGAGAAAGAACGAAAGAAAGAAAAAAAAGGACAAATCACTTGAAATAGCTGATTGTTTGAAGGCAGAGACAAAACAAAGATGCCGGGGAAATTTTCTGTGGGGGGAATTTTAAATCTGTATTGTTTGCAGTGATTCCGATCAAACAATTGCATTATTTCTGACCGTGGGCTTGTTATTATAACAGTCCTGTTTCAGCCATACTTCACAAAGAAAAGAAAAAGATGAATGATGGAAGTGAGGCAGAACTCAGTTCACCAGGCTCCAGTTGGGTTGTTTTCTTCCAGTTGGTAGAACAATAGCTTGTGAGCTACTCATCAGATACCATGCCACTGAGTGCATAGTAGATCTTATAGTTATTATCTCATATTTAGCTGTTGGAGGAACCAAGTGACTACAACTAAGCCTGCAGCATCTCTGAAGCAGCCTGGTGTTCACTCATTCATCTCTAGCATGGGGTTGTTAACTAGTTAATTTAAATAAATAGCCAACTTCTTTAAGCTAGTAAGTCAATTATTCTAATTTTCTGAAGGTAAGGTTTTGTAATGTACAGTAGTCCCTCGCTACTTCGCAGTTTGACTTTCGTGGACTCACTCTTTCGTGGTTTTTCGAAGTAAAAGTGGACATGACACACAACTGGCTGATTTATGGGTGAGCCTCAAGAGTGGCATGGATTGTTTGTTTAAAATAAATTACTTTAAGTGATTTAGCTCCTGATAAATCATTTGGTGCAGGGAGAAGCTCCCTCTGCAGCCTGTCATGATCTCCTCTCAGCCACCTGCGGCGCTCTGCCACACCCGCATTTCTCCTGCTGGCATCGGCTTTGTGAAGGGTTAACCCTATGCTGTCCTGCTGCGCCAATCGACTTTTGTCTTCCATCTTCAAATTCAAAGTCTGTCGCATCGTAAAATCTTCATAATCACAAAATATAAAAATAAAAAAGTTATTTTACATTATTTTAGAACTTCAATGTTCAGTTGTTACAGTGTAATTGATCAAGAAGTACATTTATGCTCCATGCTACAGCTGCATGAACACTTTGCTGTCCTGCTGCAATTCTGATTTCTATCATTTAAATGTAAATACTGTAATGGATTGTTTATTTAAAATATTACAGTAGTTACACAGAAGGAGGGAGATTGGGAGGTGTGTGATTGCAGTGGAGAAGTGGGGTGGCTGAGCGCGGCAGGTGGCAGAGAGCAGAGATGGTAAATGGACTGTACTTATTTAGCCCCTTTCTATCTTAAGAAGACACTCAAAGTACTTTACAGTACAATCTGTGTCCTCATTTACCCATTCATACAGCACTCTACTGTGTATCTATAAAGATAATTGAGCAAATCATTCTAATGAGACTAATCAGTGCTTTCATACATCAATGGGACACACATCGGAGGTAATGAGGAGTTTAGTGTCTTGCCCAGGGACACTTCGGTTTGTGACTGCTGGTGGATTCAACCCCCACCAACTCTTGCATTGGAGGACGACTGCTCTAACCACTCAGCCACAGCCGCCCATTTAGAGTTTAGAAACATTGTTGATAATATTGCAAGAGTGTGGACAGGGTTTGTAAAGCCTTAATATACTGTATAAACTTCTACTTACTACTACAACTTCTACTATTTGGACTACTATCCCTACTTTGCTGTTTTTCACTTATCGCCGGCGGGGGTGGCCCTAAACCCCCGCAATAAACGAGGGACTACTGTATCACCTTTTTCTTTATGTTATACTGTAGTCTGAAAACCTTTCAACAGGCCATCAACATTTTATCAACTTACTTCATACATTTTTTAAAAACATATAATAGCTTGACTTCCTTCGCTCTTAATAACCCTAACATCTCTTTGCTCCCTACATCCAATATGAGCTGTTATAATGTTGCCTGATTGCAGCAAATCATGTGAAGACTATCATGACACTGCATCAGAATGCAGGTGTGTATTATAAGGTCACACCAAGCTTGCTCAGTGTGCTAGGTTGTTCCGGTGGTCTTATCACTAACATGAGAGGAATCAGGTAAAGAGGTTTTCTGTGCACAACCTCAACCATATCCACCCTTTATCTTTCCTCATCCAGAATGTCTGACCATCGCAAGAGCTATGGGCTTCTTGCTTTGAGTCCGAACTGTAAATGAAGTGCATGTGAGTGTGGATTGGTTGTTGCAACTGCACAATCATTGTAACAGGGGTGGAGAAGG
>JBBPBX010000989.1:34930-63145 GCA_038048925.1 Garcialebias charrua | reverse complement strand
AGAACACAACAAAGCTTGTTGAACGTAAAAATAAAATAATTAAAAAAAGTAGAATAAAAAAATATTTTCATGAAACTTTATCAAGTTTATCATAAATCACTTCTGTTGTACTAAACCTGTCTCTTCTTTAGCACATCCTTACATTGCCTTAGGTTTAATATTCTCTTTAATGGACATTTTTACGATGTGTTTTTTATATCACCCGTAGAAATCTTACCATCATAAGAGAGGCAAACAAAAAGGACATAAAGACAAGAGAGGACGTCTTTTCTGTCTGACTGTCACACACACATGCACACACAGACACCTCCAAACCCACAAAGGGAGACATTATCTTGGGGCGATGGATCATGTAAATGGCATTTTGTCTACATTATGAGAATGTGGAAGATGTTTTTCTGCATGACTGAGGCGCTTATCAAGTGGGACTGTCTGTACCACAAACTCAATATATTTCATCTTCCGAGATGGGGATGGGAGGCTGGAGAGGGTGAATAGTTCTGTTTGAGTGAGCCGCTGAGTTTTTGTGCAGTCTGTGAAATGAAATAGAAGTTAAGAGTTTATTTTCCTTTCAATACATAAGGGACAATATGAATATGATCAAACACCAAGCTGGGAAAAAAAAGCAGTAAGTCCTTAGAAACGATCACATTTGGCCAGTTCGACTGATAATGGTATAAAGATGGACAAGCCTTCCACTAAATCCGCCCTCTGCCTACTAATGAGACAAGTCACACAGGTAAAGAAGCTTTTCAGAGGATTTTTATAAAACAAAAAAAAAAGTCAAAAGGCATTTTTTGAATACTGGCAACGCATTTCATTCTTGAACAATGCATGTAATTGTTTCACAAAATGTGCCAAATTCCTGCTATTTTCCATTATGTTTCACCATATCTTACAGCAGCAATAGAAAATTATGCATTCGCCCCTGACATGTTTTGTTAATGTGTTTGTTTTGGATTCCAAACCAACCAGTGGACAATGACGAGTGTGTATTTCCACATCAGTTTTAGACATAGCAAGGCACTATTGTGAAGTGGTGTAATTTAAACTTAAGCCTAAGCTGTTGTTTATTAACCTAATGATGAAAATACTGTGTCTTATCTGATTTTAATCATTATATGTGAAGTAGTTTTGATTTTCTTCAGTTAAATTTGTAACTCTAATTACAAACTCCTGTTCAGTCAGTGTCAGGCTTTCTTTGTACTGAATACACTCTGACAAAAAATAAATTTCAATGAAAGTAACTGGATTCAACTGTCAGTGAATGTAAGACATGCAAGCAAAGAAAACTGAAAGTTATGCACCATAACTCATGTTCCCTGAAGGAAGGGAACGAGGTGCAACACATTGACTATGGGAATTGCGCCGCCGCATGGTTCACCTGAAGTAATACAATCACACATTTAATTGCGCCGCCGCATGGTTCACCTGAAGTAATACAATCACACATTTTCTAAAGGCAGGTGGGCTGCTTCCTGGACAAAAGGGGCAAGTCCTCAGGGTTGACACACGTCATCCGTGCTGGCTGTGTCGCGCTAGTGTTGAGGTGCACTGTCGCGATGATCCACTGTTCTCACGACCAAATGTACGAGCTTCCTGTTTCCCTCTCCTGTTGAGGTGGAACACGGTGGTTTTTGTTAAGCATTTTACCAAACAAATTTTTATTTGTCTGTCATGGTGAAGAGAGAGCTGAGTCAAAAGGCAAAGCTCTCAATTTACCGATCGATCTATGTTCCCACCCTCATCTATGGTCATGAGCTTTGGGTTATGACCGAAAGAACAAGATCTCGGATACAAGCGGCTGAAATGAGTTTTCTCCGCAGGGTGTCTGGACTCTCCCTTAGAGATAGGGTGAGAAGCTCAGTCATCCGGGAGGGACTCGGAGTAGAGCCGCTGCTTCTCCACATCGAGAGGAGCCAGTTGAGGTGGCTCGGGCATCTGGTTAGGATGCCTCCTGGACGCCTCCCTGGTGAGGTGTTCCGGGCATGTCCCACCGGGAGGAGACCCAGAGGAAGACCCAGGATACGCTGGAGGGACTATGTTTCTCGGCTGGCCTGGGAACGCCTTGGGATTCCCCCAGAGGAGCTGCTCCAAGTGGCTGGGGAGAGGGAAGTCTGGGCCTCCCTACTTAGGTTGCTACCCCCGCGACCCGACCCCGGATAAGCGGAAGAAAATGGATGGATGGATGGATGGATGGAAATTTTTATTTACTCCAATAAAAGACAAACGTAAAAAAACCTTGTCCCAGGTGGGACGCGAACCCGTTTCGTCTGGTCAAGATACAAGAGCATTAACGCCCTAAGCCACGGCGACGGATTGTGTTTTTGGGAGTTCACGTTGCTTATGAAGGAATCACCGCTCTTAACATTCTAGCTACGCAAAGGAGTTAGAGATTATTAGTTATATTTTAAAACCCTGGCTGCGCGCAACAGTTAGACAATATTAGTTATATTTTAATGACATTCAAGTCGCGCTGAAAGGCGGAAATGGGTGCGCGCTTCGTGGTTGTTTACGTTGTGACATAAGCTGATTTGTGATCAGTTATTAACAAAAATTTAACTCAGAAACACTAATATATATATATCAGAGTCAGAGTCAGAGAGTCTTTATTGTCATTTGCACCGCATGTGGTACATGTGATGAAAACGAGATTATGTACACGGGGTCCCAGTTACATCCATCAACAAATGCAAGAGAAAAACAGTAATAACGTCTAGGATTAACTAAGAAAAACATCAACTAGTAATACATATATATGTAAAATATATAATATATCCAGCTAACAAATATTTTTTAGCGGAGTCTCCTCTCTTAAAACACGAACACTCCACCCACGTGAAGAGATCACCCCACCCACTTCCAGAGAACTGCCCACCCACTTCAAGGCGGCTCTGCGGCAAATGCGTAATGAACGCGGGTGACCCAGAGCTGTCTCTGGGCCACCCAGGGACGAGCTGGACTGGGGAGGGCCGGTCAATGCGAAAACGGCTTTTGAGACTGGTACAAAATCCCCCCTCCAGGTGGTGACAGTACTCCTGGTTGGCCATAAAGACTGTGTGTGTGTTTTTCCCTTTTAACATTTTACTGAATTGCACTTGTATTACTGAATTGAGCAACTACCTTTTTAAAATTGTGAAATATGTTAACATTTTAACTTTGCATTATTTAATTAAACTACTGTGCAATTTATTGGTGTGTGTGTGAAATTGTCTCAAGCCTCATCTGCAACGGGTCTATGTGCCTTAAGGGTAACTTTTAGTAAAGCTTTTAACTAAACTCACTTTTTAATAAAAAAAATATTTATTTATTTATTTAAAACTTTATTTTTTAAACTAAAGTTGCCTATTTTTATCAATACCCGTCTGGCTACACACACACACACACACACACACACACACACACACACACACACTATATATATATATATATATATATATATATATATATATATATATATATATATATATATATATACAGGTAGTCCCCGATTTACGAGCGAGATCCGTTACAACGAGGCGCTCGTAAACCGGAAATCTCGTAATTTGGAACGGCCGCCATGTCTCTCGTAAATCCGGAATTTCGCTCGTAAATTGGAACGGTTTCGCTAGCGCGACTACAAACACTCTATTTTCATCCAAAAACTGCTTATGAGTGCATAAAAATGATCGGAAACGTGTGTCCATATGCTTAGCTAACTAACTGTGGTGAAAAAACACATGAAAACTCAGTATTTTTTTCGTTTTTTCCAAAAATTCGCCAGCTCGTAAGTCTGGAACCTCGTAGATCAGAGCGCTCGTAATTCGGGGACTACCTGTATATATATGTCTATTCCCTCTCTTCACTGCATATAAACTACCTGGGAAACATAAAACCCTAAAACATAAATTCCATTCCACTGTCATGCTGATGACACTTGGCTCTATTTAATAATTGCACCGAAATGAGCTCAGTTTAATTTACCAAGAAAAAAAAAAGTTTGATACTAAGGTCATACATGTGTCTTGAAAACATACAGTAAAGACATGGATGCCTCGTAACACCCTGATGCATGCTCAATAATACAGGTAGACATTTCTAAAAAAAGCTAAGTCTGGTCCTCTGGACATTTAAAAAAACAAAGCAAAAACTAAGCAGAGGACCAGACTTAGCTTTTTTAGATGCCTTGTAACATTTTGCTGTGAATTCAGTGAAAGAGTAAGCATTTACGTTCAGGTCCATCCATCCATCCATTATCTTCCGTTTTACGTTTGTTCTGAAGTTGAGTCTCGAGGCAACAGCTTGACCAGTGAGGCCCAGACGTCTCTTTCCACGGCCACCTCTTCCAGCTCTTCTGGGAGGAATCCAAGGCATTTCAAGACCAGCCAAGAGACATACTCTCCAGTGTTACCTGGGTTTTCTACGGGTCTCCTTCCAGTCAGACATGTCCAAAGCACCTCCCTAGGGAGGCATGCAGGGAACATCCTTACTATTTGCCAGAACCACTCCAACTAGCTCCTCTCGATGTGGAAGAGCTGTGGTCCTACTCAACCTACCTTTAACCAAGAGTCCAGCTACCCTGTAGAGGAAACTCATTTCAACCATCTGTATCTGCAATCCCATTTTCAAAAATGGATATGGATCTTAAGCTTGACATCCAGATAAGTTCCGTTGTTAAATCAAGCTTTTTCCAGTTACTGCAGCTTGCTAAAATAAAACCCAAGTGTACTGACTGATAAGGGAACTGAAAGTTATGCACCATAACTCATGTTCCCTGAAGGAAGGGAACAAGGTGCAACACATGTTTGCCCTTTCAATGCCCAAGCTCGGTGAAGTGCGCTTGGAGGATGTAGGTGGGGTGTCAGCCCCTTTTATGCAAAGAGGGTGGGGCCTCATTGCTGACGCTGGCGCCCACCTGCCTTTAGAAAATGTGTGATTGTATTACTTCAGGTGAACCGCGCGGCGGCGCAATTCCCATAGTCAATGTGTTGCACCTCGTTCCCTTCCTTCAGGGAACATGAGTTATGGTGCATAACTTTCAGTTTTCTTTGCTTGCATGTCTTACATTCACTGACAGTTGAATCCAGTTACTTTCATTGAAATTTATTTTTTGTCAGAGTATATTCAGTACAAAGAAAGCCTGACAATGAACAGGAACCTTAACTCAATTTGCTTTCCTTGACTATTGACCTGTTACCAGTGGCGAGACTGTATGTCTGAGTGTAGCCAAATGAATGAAGTCAAAGCTGTAAATAAATGTAAAATAAAAATAAATTAAAAATATTAAAATGTATGTTCGTTTATGTTGCCAGTCACTTACAAACGGCTACAGTATGTCTTCTCAGCGTGACACCATTTTAATGTCCACAGTATCATTTACACATTCTCATGAATGTATTTTAATGACAAACCATGTTTACCCTAGCATCTAACTTTCATCATAGTGAAATGTTATTAATCTATTCTTAATGTCATTATAAAAGGTACACTTACTGAACAAACATATGTTTCAACTTATTGCTATCTCCAGCCATGTGTTGAATTCTGCATCTCAAAAACAAAACAAACAAATGTAGGAGTTCTGCCTTCTCCAGCAACCTCACTCAGCAGCTAATCAGCTGATTAGCTACACCTGCACCTGCCTCCTAGACCTTCACCTCCTGCTCTACTTAAACCACAACCAGACGTTCAGCCGACGCTCGAACATTTGATTACCTTGGGTAATATTGTCACAGCCTCTGACTCTTAGTTTTGACTCGTCTGCACTAACCTGCAGTGGTGGGCAACGCTAATCCAAAAAATAGTTCCGCTATTTCTAAAGCACTAATTAATTTATTTAGGTCCGCAATTTCAAAAGCACTAATGTCTTATGAAAATTAGGGGAAGCTAATTCTAATCCGCTAATTAAATTCAACAATTGGTAGCAGCAAGTTATGCAATATTTGCACTACACTGCCAACTAGCGGTGCATGAACTGTTATACAGTAAGTTGTTTGAGTTTCAGAGTATTTAGTTTGGTTCTCTTCAACAGGTTTGACAAGGACAAAATGTACCCATTCCAAAGTCTGTTAGCTAAACTGCAGACATATTTGGCTGTTTTTTTTTTTCTTCTTTTGTTACTTTTAGTACCACTAGATCGCATGTGTCAAACTCAAGGCCCGTGGGCCAAATCCGGCCTACCATAACCGTTTCTGTGGCTCTCTACACCCTAGAACTTCAAGATAACAGTTGTAAGCATGTTGCTCTCAGGTGGTGGGTCCCCATCCCTACACTCCCTGGTCTCTCTGTTAATTGTCTTGCTTATCTCCTCCATTTTGTTGTCCAGGTGTTTGTGATTGTCATGCTGTGTGTTCATGTACCTGTATATAAAGTCAGGGATTTTTTAATTGATAAAGCTCTGTATATGTTGTATAACACAATCATTGTTCCACATTTAATCTATTGTATTGAGGTTTGGGGAAAAGCGTGCAAAACAATTACAAAGCCTGTTTTTATTTTACAAAAGAGAGCTGTAAGAGTAATCACCAGAAAACATTTCAGTCACCCATCAAACACCTTGTTTCTTCAGCTAAATTTATTGAAATTCCAGGAATTGGTAGAATATAGTATTTTATCAGTTATGTATAGGGCTCATAATAACACATTACCTTTAAATATCCAAAGAAATTTAGACAAAGTTATTACAATCTTAAAGGGACAGATATTCATCAAACCACAATTCAGAACCAGCTTAAAGGGACGGTCTACCTCAATTCAGGGAGTTGGATTGTGGAATGTTCTGGAGAGTGATGTTAAAAATGCAAAATCAATTCATTCATTCAACCTTTATTTATACAGGCTAGCCTCGTTGAGTCACGGGGACTCATTTACAAGAGGGACCTGTCTCACTCACACCAAACAACCATCCACTCTCACACCTAGGGTCAATTTAGAGTCACCAATCAGCCTAACAAGCATGTTTTTTGGTCTGTGGGAGGAAACCGGAGTACCCGGAGGAAACCCACGCATGCACGGGGAGAACATGCAAACTCCACCCAGAAAGGCCCCGGACCGGGATTTGAACCGGCAACCTTCTCGCTGAGAGGCAGCAGCTCTACCAGTTGTGCCACCGTGCTGCCCAATGTATACATTTAAGAAAAAGGTCAAAAAGGACTTGCTCAAAAACTATATATGATGTAGCTTAGTGTGTTTGTGTATTACACTTATGTTGTACTTATGATGTAGCTTAGTGTGTTTGTGTATTACAGTTAGAAAAATTAAGTAGAGTTATTCATTTTGTGATGTAGTTTGTGTATTACAGTTAGAAAAATTAAGTAGAGTTATTCATTTTGTGATGTAGTTTGTGTATTACAGTTAGAAAAATTAAGTAGAGTTATTCATTTTGTGATGTAGTTTGAAGGTTATCATTGGTTGAACAAACTGTGAAATAAGGGGCAGATATAATAAGATTTCATCTTCTTTCTGCTCCTTTCATTTTATCCTACTTGTATTCTTGTATCTGATGAAACTGTTTGTATTGTTCTTTTAAAATGAATGAATAAACATCAAATCAAATCAAATCAATGGCCCAGTCAGAGTCCAGAACCAGAACTTGAAGGTGGGACCTTCAGAGAGCTGAGCAGAAACCTCTAAGAACTGAAGCAACAATGGAAAGAAGAGTGGGTCAGAACTCCTCCAGAACCAGGAGAGAGACTGATGAAGTCATTTACCAAGTCCTGCAGAGAACCACAGAGGATTCTGATGCTGAGGTTCTGTTGGGTCAGAGGCACAAGCTGAGGTTAAATTTTAATGATTTTAGAACTTGTTAAAGATCATCCATCCATTCAGCCAACTGTCTATCCATCCATCCATTCAGCTAAAAGTCTATTCATCCTTGTATCTGATGAAACTGGTTTGTATTGTTCTTTTAAAATGAATGAATGAACATCAAATCAAATCAAAAATAAGTCTGTATCTCTGTGTTTATCGTTGTCCTGGCATTGTCTCCTGTTGCCTCTGTCTCCTGAGTTCCTTGTGATTCCTTGAGTATGTAAGTTTGCTGCCCTGCCTATTTGTGTCAAAGTACAGAATGACATTCTTCTGTCCCTGGATGCAAAAAACCCTGCTCTGCTGGTGATGTTAGACCTCTCAGCAGCTTTTGACACCGTCGACCATCAGGTACTAATCAACCGCTTGTCTCAGCTGGTTGGCCTCCAGGGAGCTGTGCTTGAGTGGTTCAAATCTTACCTGTCTGGGAGAACTTTTTCTGTCATGATAGGCGATCTGTCCTCCTCTTCATCAACCCCTCTGACCTCTGGCGTACCACAGGGATCTATTCTAGGGCCAGTCCTCTTCTCTCTTTACATGCTGCCATTAGGATCAATCATTGCACGTCATAACCTGTCTTTTCACATGTATGCAGACGATTTACAAATCTATCTGCCAGTCACTCCCAACCCCTCACTCAGTTCAAACACTCTTGTCAACTGCTTAAATGACATTAAGCACTGGCTCTCTCAAAACTTCCTCCACCTAAACACAGATAAAACTGAATGCATTTTATTTGGTGCACCTGATGACACCAGCAACATCCTTCCCAGTCCCAGTGTTGGTTTTCCCCTCCCCCACTTCAACCCGGTGGTCAGAAATCTTGGAGTGCAGCTTGACTCCAACTTAAAGTTTGATAAACAGATCAGTTCTGTTGTCAAGACCAGCTTCTTTCAGCTCCGACTGCTCTCCAAAGTCAAGTCATTTCTCAGCCGTGGTGATCTGGAGAAGGCCATCCATGCCTTTGTGACCTCCAGACTTGATTATTGTAATGCTTTGTATGTTGGTATTAATCAATCCTCCATCTCCCGTTTACAGCTTGTACAGAACTCTGCCGCGCGCTTTTTGACCAACACACGAAAATATGAACACATCACTCTTGTCCTGTCCTCTCTACACTGGCTCCCGGTCAGTGCTTTAAGTGGAAAAAAATAAGTGCCGGTACCCTCCCTAATGTCATAATAATATGCATACTGTACCTGCAAACTCAGAAGGGATGAAAAAGGTGACAAACGTTGCGCCAAGTTGTATTTTTCCTTACTGTTGAATGTTTGCAGGCGACGTTGAATAATGAATCACTGAGGGCGAAGTCCAGAGATGACAGGGGTCCAGAATGAGTCCTTAGTTATGGATTTGCTGTGCAGGATTGGCAACCAGACGCAGCCTTGGAGACGAGTGGGCAAGCAGGACGGAACAGGAGCTGAACAGGTGGGCAGAAGGCAAACAGGTTAGTGCAGATGAGTCAGTGACTAAGAATCTGTGGCTGTCACAACATTACCCAAGGTAATCAATGTTCGAGCGTTGGCTGAACGGCTGGTTGTGGTTTAAGTAGAGCAGGAGGTGAAGGTCTAGGAGGCAGGTGCAGGTGTAGCTAATCAGCTGATTAGCTGCTGCTTGAGGTTGCTGGAGGGGAAGGCAGGACTCCTACAACCTCATTCAACTAGTTCATATAGACATCATCCTGTTTTTAAATTCACTCCTGTGAATTTATACACTGCATGTATAAAAATATTAACTTTACCCACACGTTGGAGGAGTTACTTTCGCTTCCCTCGCGCTCTGTCGCGCTGCAGAGTTTGTTTTTGTTTTTTTACAGAGTTCGCTGTTGTCTCCTCCCCCTGTCTATCCTGAGGTTGTGATTGGCCAAACTGCAGTGCTGTGCAATTTAGGTTTACTTTTAGAGATTGTGTTTATAGATTTTTAATAGGTCTAGAGAGATGAATATTTGTTTCTTTTTGTTTGTGAAACAAGAGAGAGGACGCCGTTTCTGCCATGTTATATATATGTGACCTGCAATGCAACACTACCCCCTGCTGTCACAATCTACTACGGTGTTCAAAGCAAAGAAAATCAACAGAATGATTCAATGAGTAGCGCAATTTATAAAATTACAAACTGTTTTACCTTTTTGACAAGACTGGACCAGCTCCATACATCCGTGCGCACAAAGGAATACATTTTGTAGCGTCTACTAAAAGCTAAAAGCTACCCCGCGATCGGTTCTTAATCACGTGATGTGACGTACTGATGTTACCGCGACGTGATGATGTCACTACGGGTACTCGAGGTGGCCAAAAAAGCCTTGATAGAAGTCAAAGCACTCGATCTGTCGAGAACTCGGTTACTCTGTTAAACCATTAGCTGGAAGATGAAATCTGCATCTCCATACAGATCCCAGCAGAAGGAATCATGAAGTCCTCTAAAACATTCTGGTAGACTGTTGCGCTGACCTTGGATTTAAGAAAGAAGAGTTTACCAACACCGGACATTTCACCCCAAATCATGACTGACTGTGGATATTTCACAGAGGACCTCAAGCAGTATGTGCTCTGTTCCTCACCGTTCTTCCTCCAAACCCTTGGACCTTGATTTCAGAATGAAAGGCACACTTTACTCTCATCAGAAAAGAGGACCGAGGAACCCAACAGTTGTAGCCCATCTCCTGGATGCGTCTGAATGTGGTGGTTTTTGAAGATGCGACTCCCGCCTCATTCCACTCTTTCTGGATCTCTGCCAGATTCTGGAATCTTTTCTGTTTGATAATCCACTGGAGCCCATGGTCATCTCTTTTGCTGGTGCATCTTCTCCTGCCACATTTTGCTCTTCCACTAGACTTTCCGTCTATATATGCTTGGACAAAGCACTCTGTGAACAGCCAGCCTCCTTAGCTATGAACTTTTGTGGCTTACCCATCCTATGGAGAGTATCAATGATGGTCTTCTGGCCAGTTGTTATGTCTGCAGTCTTCTCCATATTGAACCGAACTGAGACAATTGAACCAAACTGAAGCAATACTGTATAATGATAGCTTGGGGAAACCTGTGCAGGTGCTTTGAGTTTAGGAGATGATTAGGGAGTCACTCTCAGTTTAAAACATTCATGCCCTGCTAAATTTGGGCTGATTTCTCCACAGTTTTCTAGTTTTTTGAAATCCTGTTTTCGTGGTTTAATGAGCTGGAAGCCCAAATTATGTAAAAAACAAATAAATAAATAAATACTTGAAATTGTTTAAATTGTGGGCCCTAATATCATCTATTAAAGGTTAACTTTTTGAATGGAATTATGGAAGTTAAACAACTTTTCTATGATATTGTAATTTTTCTGGAAAGGGTCTATAGTTCAGAAAAATGGTTTGTACACTCAATCATCCAGGTAGATAAATTACCAAAAAAGGTTTAAATCATGTCATCTGCACAGTTTATTTTAGGGAGAAACGATTTGTCTTTCATCCGAGAGACTTCATCAGTATGTTACAGTTAGGTAGTGGTAATGGTTGGGTTTAGGGTAAGGGTATGGCTATAGAAATGAATGAAAAATGAATGGAAGTCAATGCAAAGTCCCTGTAAAGATAGAAAGAGAAACGTGTGTGTGTGTGTGTGGGGGGTGTGTGTGTGTTTGGTCGGTCGAGGGGTGCCTCAGTAGAGGAAAGTTTCAAACAAGATGAGAGTTTATGGCGTCTTGCTCTGTATACAGTGGTGTCTTTGTGGAAATGCTGAATGACTGCCGTTTGTGACACGCACACACACACACACACACCACACACCCACACACACACACACACACACACACACACACACTTCCAGATGAGGGCACCAGTTGGTGCTGCAGTCTCGTCATTCCATAGTTTAGCTCCCAGTCTGTACCTCCACCTACCTGTCTGCTGTCGCTCTGACTAACTTCATCCCTCCATCCTCCCTTTCTTCCACACAAGTTTGTTCTTGTAGCTTTCCCACTCTCCCCACCCTTCATCAATGGTCTTGCATTCTCTTCCAACCCACAAACACTCCTTGTGTTTCTGATTCTTTATTGTTTCCAACTTTCAGTTTCTCTTGTTCCTTTGTTGTCTCTGCCTCCCTGACTGAGAGGCTGTTGTTGTGGACTATCTGTCCTGAGGACAAGTCTTGACCTTGTACTGCCTCGCCCCCACCCTGCTCCGACCTCTGACTGACACCCTTTACTCACTGCTGGATATGTGTTTCTCACTCTGTAAAAGACTTTGAGCTGAATATACACTTACTGTAAATATCAAACATGAAATGGTTAAAGTTTTTAAAGAATAAAAAAAATTAAAACCTGAGGAGTTTTTGGTGCATAAAGGGTGGATGTAGGTAAAAACATAAACAGCAATTATAATAAATAAAAAAACAGTAACAAACAAAACATTAAACATAAAATGACACGTAAAATTACGCACGAATACTTGAATTTTTTAAAAATCTCTCTCTAATTTTTTTTTTATCGCGATATACGATATATATCTCAATATTTTTTCTTTCCATCCATCCATCCATTTTCGTCCGCTTATCCGAGGTCGGGTCGCGGGGGTAGCAGCCTAAGTAGGGAGGCCCAGACTTCCCTCTCCCCAGCCACTTGGAGCAGCTCCTCTGGGGGAATCCCAAGGCGTTCCCAGGCCAGCCGAGAGACATAGTCCCTCCAGCGTGTCCTGGGTCTTCCTCTGGGTCTCCTCCCGGTGGGACATGCCCGGAACACCTCACCAGGGAGGCGTCCAGGAGGCATCCTAACCAGATGCCCGAGCCACCTTAAGTAATCCTCCATAAAGTAATAAAAATAAATTAGAGCCAAAGTTTTGTCCCAATTGTCAAGAGGCACATTTATTAACAGCTGTTAACTGTACAAAATAAATGCCTAAAAAATAAATTATTTACATATATTAAATAGTTAATTTTTTAGACATTTATTTACATATATTAAATAATAATCCTCTTCAGCTGGGGGCAGCTGTGGTTGAGAGGCTAGAGCAGTCGTCCTCCAATGTGAGAGTTGAGGGTTCGATTCCAGCAGCAGTCACATGCCGAAGTGTCCCTGAGCAATACAATAGCCGTGTTTCCATCAAGGTTTCTTGATGCGCATTTTGAAGTATCACATCAGAAAAGGTGAATGGAAACGGCACGATTCAAATTAACTTCCTCTAATTCGCAAAAAAGTTGATACGCTCGCTTGAGGTGGTTTTTGAGTTTTTTGAAACAGAGCCGATGCGCAAAACGAGAGATGGAAACAGATTTGCCGACTCAGTTCTGACGTAGCAAACATTCACGTCATGTGACCAATCAGCTGTTTCCACTGTAACATCACTAAAACTAGTTGGCATGACAGAATAAATACAACTTACCTGATAGCAACACATTCCTGAAATATTCTCTCCATTTTGCCGAGATGTGTGGTTCGGTTCCTGTTTTCAACCGCTACTTCCTGTTTACTGTAGACATGCGTAACGCTGACGTCTGACGTAATGCCGCTTTGCGTGGCCTGGTGGATTCGCTTCAAGCCAGTTGATGGAAACACTTCTGATTCGCATTAATTTTCATTTACATTTTTGCGAATTTTCAAAAATTCGCTTAAAATTCGAATTGAAAATAGATGGAAACTTGGTTAGTGAACCCCTCATTGCCTCTGATGTGTGTCCCATCGGTGTATGAATGTGATAAATCTCTGATTATTCTTTGTATTGATCTAGTAGAGTGCTGTATGAATGGGTCAATGAGGACACAGATTGTGTTGTAAAGAGCTTTGAGTGTCTTGATAAGATAGAAAGGAGCTGTATAAGTACAGTCTATTCAGCGGTGCCACCTTCACGTTAGTCGGCGTGTGTGAACTGCGGGAAAATAAGCCTCCACTTGGAACCTTGAAGCTACCAGGTCCAACAGAAATAAACCACGGTTCAGAACTCATTTAGCCATGCTATGTGGCTTTTAGAGGAACACAGAGAGGTAGCGCGACATTAATAAATCAATAGTTCATCATATCACTAAAGATATGGTTCTTAGTGGCTAACAAGACGGCTAAAGTGTTAGCGGTCTTCTTATCAACTAAGGACCATATCTTTAGCGATTTGATAAACTGTTAAATGGTAAATGGTAAATGGAGCTTACTTATATAGCGCTTTCCAGCCCCCTGTGAGGAGCCCCAAAGCGCTTTACAATACCACCCATTCATACACCGGTAGCAGCGACTGCCATGCAAGGCGCCTTCCAGTCCTACCGGGAGCAACTCGGGGTTAAGTGTCTTGCCCAGGGACACAACGACACATGGTGTGGGGAACCGGGATTTGAACCTCCAACCTTCCGATCGAGGGACGACTGCCATTACCACTACGCCACAGCCATTAATGTCGTGCTTCCTCTCTATGTTCCTCTAAAAGCCACACAGCATGGCTAAATGAGTTCTGAACCGTGGTTTATTTCAAGTAAGGAGACTGAGGTCTGTCGGAGTTGCAGCTTCACACACGCTCAGCTGCTGTGTTTGTTTACGTCTTCTGCTAAACGTCTCCTTCTGCCCGCCCCTCCTGGAGAAACAGGAAGGGGAGGGGGAGCGCCATAGATATCTTATATAGAACACTAGATACCCCATGGACTGCTCTCGCCTATTGGAGCCGACGAGATTTCAGGCGGCCATCTTGGGGATGTCCACCGCTCCACTCAGCCTTATATATTTGACAGGCACAATAAAGTATCAGCGCATTTAATCAATCATAACACGCTGAATAGTAATCCCATTGTCACTTATTTAAATTTTAGGCATACAGCAATTAAAACTGCATGTATAGGAACATATAGTTTAGCATATTTAAATAATTTTGGTGGAATATAATACTTTAATGTACATGTTTAACAAGATGCAATCAAAGAAGCAATTTATTCACACACACATTTTGTATACATATTCAGATACTGTAATTATATTTATATATATATATATTATATACATATTATTATATATACATATTCAGATAAGCATATATATAACTATATATATAACTACTGTATATATATACATACATATATATATACATATATACATACATATATATACATACATATATATATATACATATATATATACATATATACATACATATATATATATACATAAATATATATATATATATATATATTATAATATATATATATATATATTATATATATTATAATATATATATATATATATATATATTATATATATTATAATATATATTATATATATTATATTATATATATTATATTATATATACCGGTGTAGGGCTGGGCGATATGGAAAAAATCATATATCACGATATGGACTTTTTTATATCACGATAACGATATATATATATATATAAAGGCTTTATAAACCTTTCCCACACTCTAAACTCTTTAAACACTCTAAAAGAGCGCACCGAAAGAGAGCAGACCGATTAGCACCCGGGTACGGACTGGCCATCGAGAGCACCGGGAAATTTCCCGGTGGCCTGGTCCGTCCAGTGATCACAAGGAGCCCCCTCCTTTCTTTTTTCAATTTTGTCTGTCACAGCAGAGCAGAGACACACAACAGGTTGCACGCTCGCCTGTTGTGTGTCTCTGCTCTGCTGTGACAGACAGCCTCAGAAAAAGAAAGGAGGGGGGCCCCTTGCGATCACTGGGCGGGCCAGGCCACCAGGAAATGTCCTGTTGCTTCTGATGGCCAGTCCGCCCTTCAGCACAATGCTTTGGTTGGTCGCCTTCCATCAATCAGCCAATCGTGTGTCGTGTACAATCTTACGTTGAAATCCCATGAAGGAGTGAGTTTGTGAAAGTCGAACGGCGAAGTGCGGAGGGACGACTGTGTTTCTGGACTAATGTGACGGGCACCATCTAACCTGGAAAGGAAACCGTGAGGAAAGAAATTAGGTGGCTGTTGGGGTTAATATACGTGCGTGTGCAGGTGAAGTGTTTCACTGTGACGCCGCAGACACCTTTCGCTGTTCGAGCTTCTTTAGCCGTGTGTTCGTTCATCTGTTGAGTAAGCATTAAAGTCAAACTGATTGAGCAACTTCTGCAACGGCCCAGCCAGAGTTTAGCTGCTGTGTTGAAACGGTGTTTCTCTGTGTGAGCCCTTCTGACTCAATCTCAGTTTCCTACGCACACACACACAAGTTCCCTACTGTGTGTGTGTGTGGGCTTTATCTGAATGTATGCATGTGTGTCGGTGTGTGTGTGTTGTTACTCTAAACACTGATCCAGCTTCCTCACTTCTCTCTTCTGTCCTCGCTCTGGTAGCTGTCCGACCGTGGCCTGTCGCTCTCTCCAGCACGCCTATCTCTCTCTCGCTCCGTCTCTTTTTGGTTTCCATGACAACTGGCTGTCACAAAGACGTCAAAAGTCACACACACCTGAGATCAGGAAGAAGGAAGCGCTCGGTCCCACACCCAGGCCCGGCTCTCCAAGGAGTGCAGGTAGGCGAACACACCGGGGGAGACGCACGCCTTTCTGAGGCAACAAACTGAGCTGCATGATCCAACAGGTGCCGTGCTTGAGGACAGTAAGGTGTGTGTGAGGACAGTAAGGTGTGTGTGAGGACAGTAAGGTGTGTGAGGACAGTAAGGTGTGTGAGGACAGTAAGGTGTGTGAGGACAGTAAGGTGTGTGACAATCAGTGTTTGGCTTTCAGTTCAGCTGTACAAAAAGTGGGGAACCCGTCGACGTGGGACGGTTTCAGGTTTCCCCGGCGCATCGAGTCGCGCCGATCGTAAAACGCAGGTAACCTGAGAGTGCTCTTGGTGCTGTTGTGGCTGAAAGTTGTCATTATGGAGGGATCAGTGTAGCACACGTCAGTGGGTGCAGACTGCAGCTGAAAGACGGCGTGTCATCGTGACCTCAGGGTGTGGATGTGTGAAGGCCCAGAAGGCCGGCCTGATTGCAATCGATGGGGATGAGCAGGTGGAGCGATGACGACGCCGTGTGAAGAAAAACCCTCTTTGAAGGAATGTTGCTCCGGCTGTTAGATGCTGTTTCAGGTTCTTGGAATCCAACACACACACGCACACACAGACACACACACACACACACACACACATAGAGTCAGCTTGAAGCAGGTTGAACAGGGGCACAGGAGGATAGCATTTCTCATCCGGAATGATAGGAGGGAGGAGGTGCGCTGGGAGTTTGGGCAGTTTCATTCTGGTTTGGTGAGTTTTGGGAGCAGGTAGTGTGTACACCACACACACACACACACACACACACACACACACACACACACACGGCGTCAGAGAGAAGACAAACAGAAACACTGACAGAGTTCAGTCTTCAGCTGCATGAAAGACAGGACGTGAGGCGAGTTTGAGCCTGAACTTGACTCCAGCTGTGGCCTGATGTGAGGAGGGTACACTTCTGGGTCTCGTAGGATCAAGAAGGTATTTTCTGGGACAGTTTGCTCTGAACTTTTCCTTCTCCTTCCACCTCCCTCTGTCTTTCCTCCCCCCTCTCGGCTCCCAGGAATGTGAGGCTTATGTCAGCGAGAGTCAGGTACAGACTCACTAATTATCGCTGCCCTTCATCCCTCCCTCTGCCTCTGTTGCTCTCTCCGTCTCCTCCGTCACCTCCTGCTCTCTCCTCCACTTGGAGACCTTGTGCGTGGTGCTCTCCCCCTCTCCTGTCCCATCTCCTGCTGTTACGTCTACACGTGTTGTCGTGACTGGAGCAGAGGAGAGGACACACACACACACACACACAGAGGATCTGAGTCAGAATCCAAAAGAAGAAGAGAAACTCTGACTTGTCCTCTGCTGTTGTGTGAGTGCTTGTTTCAAGTGTCTGAGGCCTCTTCTCATTGTGCTTTTTGTGTTGTGTGTGTGTGTTGTGTGTATGTGTGTGTGTGCGGGGGCCTGTCACTGAAGACAGGAGGAGCCTTGACAGCCAACGAGAGGTGAGCGACAAGCCGGCGAGAGAGGAGAGGAAGAGAAGGAGAAGATGAGTAAGTGACAAGGTGCATCGTTGCTTCTGAGCTGTGGAAGAAGAATCAAGAGCGACTCGGTGACTACATATCCCATCATCCTTCAGGTGGGCTACATATCCCATCATCCTTCAGGTGGGCTGCAAACTCAACACATCACACCTGTCCTGTTCCACCTGTCACTTCTGATCCATGCATGCAAGAACATTTGTTTTTCCTCACTGAACATGAAAGCAACACAATAATCTGATATTTGATGTGATCTGTTGTTGACTTGCACACACACACACACTAACACACATATGCACGTGTGTGTGTGTGTGTGTGTACACACAGTGGGTATCTGTAAGGCCATTTTCTCAGCTGGTCAAGTGATCACACTGACCCAGCTGACTGCGGTAACCTTCACTGCAAGGTTACAGGACGGGGACTGGATGTTTATTTGTGTGTGTGTGTGTGTGTGTGTGTATGTGTGTGTGTGTGTGGGCCTCAGTCAGTGTCTTGTCTAGTGATTTTATGATTGTGTGTGTGTGTGTCTCAAAAACTGGTTGAGCAGGGCGCCAGTCAGCCTTGGGTGTCTTGTTGTTGTACAAACGAGATCTTAAGTGCAGCATCGGTGTGTGTGTGTGCGCGTGCGTGTGTGTGTAAGGTGGTTCATATCCAGCTGATATTTTCAAGAACAGATGTCTGGTATTGAACACTTTTATGTCTGCTCGGTTTCGACAAAAGTCTGTGAACAAGTTTGAAGTGATGCCGACGACAGAAGTTTATCTTTGATAAAAAAACAACATTTATTATCTCTTCAGTAGAAAACTAAAACACAACAACTGGTACGACGAAACACACACAACCTGCAAAATGGAACTGAGAACAAAAACCAACAGAGAAAATGAACTTTAAACCTTTTTTTTTTTTTTTTTGGTGAAAGTAGTGACCATGAAGAGCGCGTTATGTCGGGAGTTGGTTTGTGCTGTGATTTGTGAGAAATGTGGTTTTCAGATTCTTCACAACCATCAGTGAAGACAGACGGCAGGAAGAAGGAAACCATCTTTGAGCAAATCATTTAGTTTAGACCAGGACTATTCAGCTAAACTGCTCGGGGGCCACAGTTATTGAAAATCAAGAGCTCAGGGGCCGGACATCCAGCAGTTACTGTCATTAAGTTTGTTTTATGGTTTAAAATCTAGTTTTATTTAAATGAGAACCCTTTGGTGAGCCGAACTGAGTGGGCCTGACTTGGCCCCTGGACCACCAGTTGACTAGCTCTGCTCTAGACGATGGAAGCCTGTAGCACCCAGCACGTCCCTCTGTGGGATGAATCCTCCAACAATTAGGAATAAATCAGTTTATGTGGAGCCCTTTCAAAAAGAGATGCTAATCTCAAGGAACTTCCTGGATAAATAAAAAATATTGTATGCTAAGAGTGCTTAAAGGGACAATCCGGTCATTTTAACAAATACTGTATTTTCTGGTGTATAGGTCGCACTGGTGCATAGGTTGCATTGTCCAATTATCACCAATAGATTGGAAAAATCCCTAGATAGGTCGCACCGGTGTATAGGTCGCACCTACGTTTAGCTCTGCTGCAAATGTCTGCCACAGGAGCACACAGCAAGGCTTTTAAGAAGATTAACACTTAAAAACAATTATTTGTTTGATAAAAATTATAGCAAATATATGTCTGAGCTGAACTTTTCCTTAATAAATGAACGTAATTGTGAAATGAGCTGGATTTAAAAATTTGTTTCGCCGAAAGTGATAACAAGCCATATATAGGTCGCACCTGAGTATAGGTCGCAGGCCTTGAAAAAAAAAAAACATAAAAAGGTGTGACCTATACACCGGAAAATACGGTAGTTGTAGCTCATCAGCCATGACCTCAGGCTAGGCTAACAGCTAGCCAAATCATAGTTTTTGTTTTAGCGGCTTAAATGAGTTTCTCCTAAATGACGCAGTGTGAAAGAGCGTTACATTCACTGATATTAAACCGTTCTGTTCAGTTCGCTGCCGTTCCCTAAGTTGAACAACGTTCATGTTTTACCGTGCACACGTGTGAGAGCGTAGCACGGCTGAGTCCAGGTTAAATTTGAGCTAACGTCGCGTTCTTTCATGCAGGTGGCGTTTTATAAGCCTGATGGCATTAAATAAATATTCAGACTGTTCTTTTGAGAAGGTAGGAGGAAGATGGAGGATTCAACCAAAACGACTGCATTCACTTTTGCTTTCATTCACTTTCGATTCAGTTTCTGCTGCTTTGTAATCAGCAGGAGGACTCTTTATGAGGGAAACCAAAGGAACGTCACTGATTTGATGTTTTACCTGAAAAGTGAAGCATGTCAACTTGTGCACGTCTGTGGAACAAGCAGGCGTGACGATTTTATGAAACACGTTGTTGCTGATCATTCTTTTATTTTATTTGAAGCAATAACTCACTACTGTAATAGTGCCCTGGATAAATTATTTACATCACTCAAAATGAGGTGATGAGGGACCTCTTCTGTCTCTGCACCCCCTGCAGGTTTCTTGACACTTTCACGACACTTTTTCACACTTGTTGTCAAATTATTTGAGGTTTTAGCCGTTTCAGTTTAGCTTTGCGTCTTTTAGCTTAGCTCTCAGGTGTCCTCTGAAGTGGTGCAGACGAGGCTGCTGAATGCTGTTAACACTTTTTCACCAAAACGTGACAGAAAAGGTCTGACTCGAGGTCTCAAAACCACAAACAGAAAACAACAAAATGTGAATGTGGCAGTAAATGGTCAAATGTCTGTTTCCTCCTCAGACGAAATAAATAAATAGATTTTATGAAGCTTTGTTTAAAGACGAGCTGTGACGTGTTTTTCTGATTGAAACGAGTCCCTCATCTGGATGAGAATCATCTCTCACATTCCTCAGTCTTTGAAGAGCATCTCAACTTTTCCTCACACAGGAACTTTACTGCTTTTATGTTTTTGTCCCTTACTGGTTTCAGGAAGACGAGACAAACGTTTGAGACGGAAACAACCAATCAGAATGTGCTTTCAAATCAGGACCTTGTTATTCAGCAAACCTCAAACACAAGGAAGAGAAACAGCTTACACTGCATGAATCACACACACATACACACACACACATACACACATAGTATATACAATCATGTCCCATGATCATCTCATGCTGATGGTGGGGAAGCACAGATTTAGTTTGCTGTGTATGTGATGGAGCTGCGAGCCGTATCCCGTCAGACCGAGGCAGAAATCTGAAGCTGTGTAGCTATGAGCCGAAAGCAGCCGAAGGAGAGAGGGTGAACCTGTTAGCACTATTGTGCTGTTTATGAAACACCTGTAACCAGATCTGATCTCCTCTCTCTCTCTTCCCAATTCTGTTTGTCACAAAAACACACATACCTGTAGAGCACAATGGTCACATTCTTCCCCTCCATGCACCCCCCACCACCCCACCTTCCTCTTTAGCTCCTACATGAACGGGCCAAACACACACACAGTACAAATCAGCGTGCAGCAGAATGAAAAACGATGTTAAAGAAGCAGAAGGTGTTTTAGGCTTCGTTCTGTTCCTTTGCTCAGTCTAATGATAATTATTGAAGCAACAGTTGTGATATTTTGAAGTGAGGTTCTGTGGAAAGGTTAGTCATTATATTACCTGTTTTAGATAGATAGATTCATCCATTCAACCTTTATTTTTACAGGTTAGTCTCATTGAGTCACGAGGACTCATTTACAAGAGAGACCTCATTTAGACAGATAAGTTATAACATATAAAGTACAGACAACAATAATTCAACAAAAGCAATTTAAATCAAATAAAAGAAGTTGTAAACGTGCTCAAATCAATATGTCATATAAAACAAGGTAAAATATTAAAAACAAGAACATACAGTAGTCCCTCGTTTATCGCAGATGTTCTGTACCCTGCCCCCTCGTGATAAGTGAAAAACCGTGAAGTAGGGAGACAGTAGTCCAAGTTTAGTAGGCGTTGTCATGACATGTACCAGGCTGTAGGCACACTCATCATCTGTTACTCCCAATCTCCCTCCTTACATAAACAGTTTAAATTTAAATACTGTAACATTTTAAATAAACAATCCTATTTATTTAAAAGGTTACAGTATTTAAATTTAAAGAGAAAGGCAGTAGGACATCAAAGGTTAACTCTTCATGCAACTCTGCAGCATGGAGCAGAAATAATTAAAAATAACTTTTAACACTTTTATATTTTGTGATTATGATTAATTCAACCTTTATTTATACAGTTTACCGTAATCCCACTGAGCCCCGAGGACTCGTTTACAAAGAGAAATGATTTTTACAATGTGATACACTTTCAATTTTAAGTTGGAAGACAAAAGTCGATCGGTGCATCTGGACAGCAAAGGGTTAACTCTTCACAAAGCTGCAGCAGGAGGAATGTGTGTGGCAGAGAGTGGAGATCAGCTGATCAGCTGCAGGAGGGAGCTTCCCCTGCAATTGTGGGCTGCACACAGGGGCAAAAACATTTAAAATAAAATAAATTATTTTAAATAAACAACCCATGCCTCATCCATCAGTCAGCCAGTTGTGTCATGTCCAGTCTTACTTTGAAAAACCGTGATACTACAGCGAATCCATGATAAACGAACCGCGAAGCACTGGGACTACTGTGTTTGCTTTGATATTTATCAAATGTTGAAAATCCTTCAAAGAAATCAAAGTTGACAACTTCAGTCCTGTTGCAAGTTGTTCCAGGTTGCAGAAACAAAGTAAGAAAAAGCCTTTTTGCGTAGTTCAGTCCTCACTGAGGGAACACTGCAGGCAATGATGGCCTGTGAGCGCATGTTGTAACTGCACTGATGGTGTGACATATAGGAGGAGATATAAGAAGGTAGCAGACCAAGAAGTGATTTATAGATGAAAATGTACCAGTGTGAGAGTCTGTGTGAAGTTATGATGTCCAGTTAACCAGTGAGCACAGGGTGCAGTGATGGGTACGATACTTACAGCCAGTTATGCATCCAGCGTCCAACATCTGCAAGGTGCTTGCAGGAGCATTCATGTAAATAATATCACCATAATCAATAGCTGATAGGAAAGTTGCAGTTACAAGGTGTTTTCTGGCATATAGAGTTAGGCAAGATATATTTCTGAAAAAGAAACCCAGTTTTAATTTCAGTTTCTTCATCAAGTTTTCAACATGCAGCTTAAAAAAGAGATGTGCATCAATTAAAAGTCCAAAGTATTTGTAAGAATCTACAAACTCAATAAGAACATTGGCCCTCATTCACGAAAATGTTCGTATTTTTATCCTAAATTTCTCCTACTTTTGTTCGTACGAAGCGTTCGTACGAACATGCCACGTCAGATTCAACAAAGTCTTCTATCCTGAGGAAACGTGTGTAAATGGGTTGCGTAAATATGATGAATCCCACCTGTTCTAAACAGCTGCGCGTGCACACGAGAGGTCATTTACATAATTCCCACCCCTCAAAACACCATATAAGGCCACGTTTCCTGCCTTCTGACAGCAGGAAGTGTCCATTCATTCAAACTCAAGAAGTAAAAGGAGGAACTTCACGCGTTCGGAGATCTGCTCTCAGTCGCGCTGTGGCGCACCGCCACCCCGCCACCCCCCCCGCAGGTGTCGGATGGTCAAATATTTTTAATGTTAGTGTAAACAACTGTGTAGTTTCACTTATTCAGAAGAGCTGTGGCGCACCGCTACCCCCCACCCCCCGCAAGTGTCGGATGTGTTTTTGAACAGAAGCATTTTAAAATGTCTCGAAACTACAGTTAACTTCATATTAATATTGTAGTGCATATGCTGTGTGTCCCGTGGGTCGTACAGTATCAGAAATCAAGAATAAATGGTTTGATCTGAAAATGGCTTCAAACAAACGTCTCGCCGCAGCACGGACAGGAGGAGATCAAGGAATAGTCTGCGAGATGGATGGACAATAAATGCCACGCTGCAAGACGCGTGCCAACATGTTTTGCAGCACAAATGGGTCATGCGCGCACCTCCTGGTCAGCGCGCAACCACATTCTGCAGGTTATATTTCGAATCAGATATAATAATCAATTGCTCCGATGGTGTTTGGCACAAGATCAGTCTTAATTCGTACTTGTTCTGCGGCGGTGTATGGGGATTTTATGTACCTGGGTGTTAATATGAGGAGCGGCTTTGATGACCAAGGGGAGCGCACGGCCTGCGCGACACACCAGACAAATTAAACTTAAAATTATAATTCTAATTCAAACAGAATAACCTATTGTCAAGAATAATTATGGTGCGTGATTTTTTTAAACCCAAAATATTTTCTAAATAACGAAATATGAAGTTATTAGTTAGGGAAATCCATCTGGATAACAGCGGACCGACTGCTCCTAAAATATACGACAGCTCCGGACCACTCGTAAATTTTGTTCGTATCTGAAAAAAATCCTAGGATACGAAAACATTGTTGAATGCCACAAATGATCCTAAATCACTCGTACGCACAGTTTAAGAACAAATCTGTGCGTACGAACGGTTCGTGAATGAGGGCCATTGTGCATGGATGGGGAAGAGCTGCTGACATCAACTTTCTGTTTGAAAACAACATCCCTTTGGTTTTATCAGCATTTAGCATCAGCTTTGGATGGAATAAGTCTGACTGAATGATGTCAAATGCTGACTAGAAGCTGGAAAACCTTGGCAACTGTGTTAGCTCGGCCATAAACAACAGTGTCGTCGGCATAGAGATGCAACGATGCGTCAGGGATGTTTTGACCTACATTATAGTATTTATATAAATTGTAAAAGGAGTGAGACCTAAGACTGAGTCTTGTGGCACGCCATTGGTGACTGTTACCGTACATAGCTAGATGAAGTACCGTTATGTTGAACACATTGATCCAAACTGAGAGATAGTTTGAGAACCAGCCAACAGTGTGGTCTGAGGAACCAATATCCGAGAGTTTATGGCACGTTATGATCTACAGTATCAAAGGCTTTGGACAGGTCTAAGTAAAGTGCAGCGCAGTAAACCTTAGCATCCAAAGCTTCAACATCATTAAGAACCTTTAGCAAAGCAGTCATTGTGCTATGTTGTTTCCTGAAGCCAGATTGGTGGGAAGATAAAATATTAAGAGTCCAAATATTTCTTGACTTGAGTATTTACCAGTTTTTCTAAAACTTTGGAGATTGGTTGATAATTGTTCAAAATTATCAACCCTCTCCTCCCTTCAATAATGGCAGAACAAAAGCTGTTATCCAAGCATCTGGGAAAGTATTACTAAAATATTCATCTGGGTTACATGCTGTACAGATAAATTAAAAATGTACAACACCAGTTGTTCTGCTATAATTTGTACAGCTAGCCTTAAAAAATAAGGAGGGAGGTCATCAGGGCCTGGAGATTTTCTAGAATCCAGACCTTTTGGTTTAGGTTAGTAATCTCACTGACAGAGAATGGTGGATAAAGAGAATGTATGGTTTACTGAGGTTTGAATTGTAGATGAAGTGGGTGATTTACCTTTAGAAACTGTATTAAACAACTGGAGGCAACAAAATGATTGTTGAAACAGTTAAGCATCTCATGCTGACACAGGAGCAGAGTCAGCAATTACTTGTGATGGCAGATCAGATGAGTGAGAGCTGCCAGAAAGAGATATGAGGGTTTTCCAAAATCTCACAGGATCATTCAGGTCTTTGGTGGTCTGAGAAAAACAGTGTTTACGTTTTGGTAAATGGTATGGTAAATGGAGCTTATTTATATAGCGCTTTCCAGCCCCCTGTGAGGAGCCCCAAAGCGCTTTACAATACCAGCCATCCACCCATTCATTCAGACATTCATACACCGGTAGTGGTAGCCTGCCTTGCAAGGCGCCATCCAGACCTACCGGGAGCAACTCGGGGTTAAGTGTCTTGCCCAGGGACACAACGACACATGGTGGGCGGATGCGGGATTCGAACCTCCAACCTTCCGATCAGGGGTCGACTGCCATTACCACTACACCACGGCCGCCCCCTTAAATGTTTTGCAGCTTTAATGGAAGCCATACAGTGATTCCGTAATTGACGAATTTGTAACCAATGAGTATAAATATATAGATAGACTGACAAGCTAATGGCTAGTCCAAGCCATTAACTCATCAGTTTATTCAGAGTTAAACTCTTATTTTGTCCAAAGTTGACATATTTTGACCAAATATGTATTTAATTTTTATTTTTTTATTTTTTTAATGGTAGATGTTTTGAAAAATCGATATTTGTGTCACCTTGAAAGTTGTTTTTCTGGTCCCAAAAACATTTTGTATTGTCAGTACTGTATAATTATCAAAAAACAACCTTCAAGCTTTTCAACAACGAGAGCTGTTTATCTACATTATCTAAAACAACACAATTAAAAAGTACTTTTTGATCTTTCTACGTTTTCACCGTACTATCCTGATTAAAAGCCTCTATTGTACAACAAAGCCTGTAGTCCTTAAACACTTAAAATAAAATGAAATAAAAGGATTTTGCCTGCAGCTTCAGTCATTAGTGTAACAGAAACTGTCTGCGGCTGATCGGCTGATCAATCCAACCAGCCTACTTGCTCCATCAGTCTCTAATAACTTCATAGTACATTTGGACACAGAAAACAAGGATTTTATTGACTAAAAAAAGTACACTAGAATAAGAAACATATTTATCTAATATGCTGGCTGGATGTAATTTGCATCCGGTCTTTCCTCTGACCCAGCTCAAAAGATTGAGCGCAGAGCTGCAGGTGTGTTACCTGCTTCCTAAAACAAAACTCACCTGAGCTGCTTCTTGCGGCTGTCTGCACATCTGCTCTGGTGTGAATCAGCTAAGGATCAGCTGCTGTGATGCAGCCGATACTTGGCTGCTTTTGCAGTTATCCAAAACTTTTTGGACTTTTAATTTGTCATATTTTCATTTCAGGTTTAACTGTTCAAAAACATGCAGCTTCAATCATCATATTGTGATAAAACAAATAACTGAATGATCCCAAGCTATGAAACCTCACAGAAAGGGTTTGGGTTGACCCTTCTGGGCTTCTGTAGAAACATGGCTGTGGAGCGTGACGTAGAAACAGACTGGACATAAAATACACGTTCTGAATAAATAAATAAATAAATCTGCTGAAGGAAATGGAAGGGAGAAAGAGAAATATGAGAATGATTTTGAATTTAGTCTTGCGGCTCTGAATTTCCACAAAAATAATTTAGCATAAATAAATCTTTCCAAAGTCAGAAAATAGGATTGATAGGAGGCAAAAAAAATGGATAAAATTACTTTTGTATAAATAGCAAGATAATTATGATAAGCTGATCATATTAACTAGTTTTACTGAATCATTTATACAGTATTTTACTCTAGAATGGACAGACCAAGCACAGTTTCATGTCTTCATCAGTAATCCGTGATGCTTTTTAAAACTTTGGCTGCTTTCCCACTCAGTTTTCATCCCAGTTCTTGAACCAGACCATAGCAGTGGAATTTAAAAGATTATTTTTAAAAATTCATAAAGTAATAAAGAAAAGATGGTGTTATCTTCAGCAGACGAACACATCGCTCTGTGGGCATCACCTTGTTGCAAATAATATTCTATCCAATTTGTGTCATTTTCATTACTTTACATACATTTAACCAATAAGACAAACTACATCTTTGTGCCAGGCTGCTTGTAATCAACGACACAACACAGATTTATTAAATTAACAAGTAAAACATACTTGAACAGCCCGTAGCAACAGATTCAAACTAGGAGCCATTTTTGTGCCTGAATAAGTTATATTCAGAGTTAACTGGTTTTAAAATAACCACTGTTCTTCTAAAAATATACAGGTACTTGAAGTTCTGGCTGCTCCGGCCCAAACGAAGTTCTGGCTGCTCCGGCCCAAACTTAAAGAACCGAGCGATGACTCAAGACTGGGGGTGCGGATCTCTCAGTGTCAGGAGAATCGATTCGAGTCTGATTTTTGGTGTCACGATTCGATTCAAAATCGATTTTTCGATTCAGAAACAATTTTTGATTCAGAAACGACTTTTCTATTAAAATGGTCATAAATCCAGTTTCAGTTTTGTAACTGACAAGCTGAAAAGAATAAACAACAATGTAAACAAATGGAACATTTATTTAAAACAATAATTTTAAACTGAGAATATTAAACAACAATGTAAACAAATAGAACATTTATTTAAAACAATAATTTTAGGTTCTGTACTGTATCAAATTTTTTGCATCATTTGATATTTATACCAAAAATAGGAACAAATTATACAGGAATGCGTTAAATTCTGTAACTTAAATTACCAGTACAGTATTAGGTTAGCTTAGTTGCCTGGACTTCTCTAAAACAATAAAAGAAAAAGAAAAATCTAGGAACAAATAATTCATCCATCCATCATCTTTACCCACTTCTTCCTTTAAGAGTCACGGGGATCATTGGTGTCCATGTCCAGCCTTCACTGTGTGAGAGGCGGGGGACACCTGGTCTCCAGTCCATCATAGACAAATAATTTAATATATGGTATATACAGTATA
>JBBPBX010000989.1:15046-25862 GCA_038048925.1 Garcialebias charrua | reverse complement strand
CCTCAGGCATTTTCTCACCTCAAATATTCCATTAAATATTTGAGTCAAAAACCTCACTGCCATCTCTCCGAGACATTTCCAAACCTCCACTGGTATGTCATCAGGTCCTACTGCCTTCCCCTTCTTCATTCTTTTCAGAGCTTTCCGGACTTCACCCTCACTAATCTTTCCCACTTCCTGGTCCACCGTTTCTATTACCTCCACTCTTCTTTCTCTTTCATTCTCTTCATTCATTAGCTCCTCAAAGTAATCCTTCCATCTTCCCATCACACACTCCTCACTTGTTAGAACATTCCCATTCCCATCTTTAATAAGCCTAACCTGCTGCACATCCTTTCCAGCCTGATCCCTCTGTCTTGCCAATCGGTACAAGTCCTTCTCGCCCTCTTTAGTGTCCAGTCTCCCATATAACTCATTGTACGCCCTCTGCTTTGCCTTAGCTACTTCCCTCTTTGCTCTATGTCCCATCTCCTTATATTCCTGTCTCCTCTCTTCAGTCCTCTCACTGTCATATTTCTTCTTGGCTAATCTCTTTCTTTGAATGGCGTCCTGCACTTCACTATTCCACCACCAGGTTTCCTTATCATCCATTCTCTGTCCAGATGACACACCAAGTACCTTCCTACCTGTCTCTCTAATTACTGTTGCTGTAGTAGCCCAGTCACTTGGAAGCTCTTTCTTACCACCCAGAGCCTTTAACAGCTCGTCTCTGAATTTCTCACAACATTCTTCCTTCTTTAGCTTCCACCATTTGGTCTTCTTCTCTGATTTTACTCTTTTTCTCTTCTTCGCAACAACAGTCATTCTACACACAACCATCCGATGCTGTCTGGCCACACTCTCCCCTGCCACAACCTTACAGTCTCCAATCTCCCTCAGGTTTCCTCTTCTACACAGAATGTAGTCGATCTGTGTACTCCTTCCTCCACTCTTATAGGTCACTCTATGTTCCTCCCTCTTTTGGAAATAGGTATTGACTATAGCCATTTCCATTCTCTTGGCAAAATCCACCACCATCTGTCCTTCCTGGTTTCTTTCCTTGACACCAAACCTACCCATCACTTCCTCATCCCCTCTGTTTCCTTCACCAACATGTCCATTCAGGTCTGCTCCAATCACCACTCTTTCCTCCCTGGGAATACTCTCTATCACTTCATCCAAATCTTTCCAAAATTTATCTTTCTCCTCCCCATCACATCCAACCTGTGGAGCATAACCACTTACTATGTTTAGCATCAGACCTTCTACTTCTACCTTTAGACACATCACCCTATCTGACACTCTCTTCACATCTACTACATTCTTTGCCAACTCCTCCTTCAGGACCACCCCTACTCCATTTCTCTTTCTATCCACACCATGGTAAAACAGTTTGAACCCTGCTCCAATACTGCGAGCCTTGCTGCCCTTCCACTTGGTCTCTTGGACACATAAAACATCTACCTTTCTTCTCTGCATCATGTCAGCCAGCTCTCTACCTTTGCCTGTCATTGTCCCCACATTTAGAGTTGCAACCCTCAGTCCTACATTCTTCACTTTCCTCCTCTCCCTCTGTCTCCTGATACGTTTTCCTCCTGTTCTTCTCCACAGTGCAGCCCAGAATATCTTTCACCAAAAACATTTAGGTTTGCCTGCATCCCCTGTTCAATTTACAGTATTTCCCCTTTTCGGTCAATTTCTTTGTTTGTGTGAAGTCTTCTGGGTAGCACACATAATGTCACATCCACAATGATGACTTCTGACAAGTGTTTGATCATATCTTTCCAGAACTTCTGAATTTTTTTCACATCCCCGGAGGCAGTAAAGAATTATTCCTCTATTGTTTAAACATTAATTACACATCTGGAATATAATTGGACATCAGATGAAGTTTGATGGATATTTCTTCTACTTTTGATAATGGTGGAATCTGCACGATGTTTCTGGATCTGGTTAGAAAGAAATCCAACAAATCAGTTCACTTTTTTTTGTTGAGACATTTCGTCCTTCATCCAAAAAACTTCATCAATCCGAGGAGCCACAAACAAACTCAGTCCCACAAGCAAATAAGGAAACTGCCCACTGGTGTCCAGATGACCTGACTGAACTTTCTTGGATTTTGTACCTGGATTATTGAACATGAACTAAATGTAAAGAAATCTTTTGTAGGAATTTTGTATTTTTCCCATAATTGGTTGAAGATAAGCAACATGCTGACCGTGTACAGATCTTTAACTGGTTGGATCCATCTCACCTTCTGTAGTTTGAACCCTCCATCTTTTTGACCAGGTATAACTTGTTCATTTCCTTATACGGGAGTAAACTGAGTGGTCAAGACTGTTTTTCAGAAAGGATTTTTTGGTGGCTCCGTTGGTAGAGTTGCTGCCTCTCAATGAAAAGGTTACCAGTTCAAATCCCAGCCCAGGACAGAGTCGGCATGATCTCTCGGTGCATGTGTGGGTTTTCTCCAAGTACAACGGTTTCCTCCCACAGACCAATTATGTTAGGCTGATTGGTAACTCTAAATTGTCTCTAGGTGTGGGTTGTCTCGTTTGTGCCCAGGGTATCTCCCATCTCTCACACAGTGATAGCTGGACGTGGGCACCAGTGAGCCCCGAGAACTGAAAAGGAAGAAGCGGGTAAAGATAATGGATGTATGGATGTATGGATGTATGAATATACATATGTATGTATGTATGTATGTATGTATGTATGTATGTATGTATGTATGTATGTATGTATGTATGTGCGTACGTACGTATTTTTTTATTCATTCATTCATTCATCCTTTATATATACAGGCTATCCTCGTTGAGCCATGGGGACTCATTTACAAGAGGGACCTGTCTCACTCACACATAGGCCTGGGTCAATTTAGAGTTACCAATCAGCCTACCATGCATGTTTTTGGACTGTGGGAGGAAATTGGAGTACCCGGAGAAAACCCACGAATGCATGGAGAGAACATGCAAACTCCACCCAGAAAGGCCCCCGGACCGGGATTTGAACCAGGGACCTGCTCGCTGAGAGGCAGCAGCTCAGTTGTGCCACTGTGCTGACCATGTATGTATGTATGTATGTATGTATGTATGTATGTATGTATGTATGTATGTATGTATGTATGTATGTATGTATGTATGTATGTATGTATGTATGTATGTATGTATGTATGTATGTATGTATGTATGTATGTATGTATGTATGTATGTATGTATGTATGTATGTATGTATGTATGTATGTATGTATGTATGTATGTATGTATGTATGTATGTATGTATGTATGTATGTATGTATGTATGTATGTATGTATGTATGTATGTATGTATGTATGTATGTATGTATGTATGTATGTATGTATGTATGTATGTATGTATGTATGTATGTATGTATGTATGTATGTATGTATGTATGTATGTATGTATGTATGTATGTATGTATGTATGTATGTATGTATGTATGTATGTATGTATGTATGTATGTATGTATGTATGTATGTATGTATGTATGTATGTATGTATGTATGTATGTATGTATGTATGTATGTATGTATGTATGTATGTATGTATGTATGTATGTATGTATGTATGTATGTATGTATGTATGTATGTATGTATGTATGTATGTATGTATGTATGTATGTATGTATGTATGTATGTATGTATGTATGTATGTATGTATGTATGTATGTATGTATGTATGTATGTATGTATGTATGTATGTATGTATGTATGTATGTATGTATGTATGTATGTATGTATGTATGTATGTATGTATGTATGTATGTATGTATGTATGTATGTATGTATGTATGTATGTATGTATGTATGTATGTATGTATGTATGTATGTATGTATGTATGTATGTATGTATGTATGTATGTATGTGATGGATGGATGGATATATGGATGGATGGATATATGGATGGATGATACTGTATATGGATGAATGGATATATGGATGTATGCATGTATGGATGGATGGGTAGATGCATGTATGGATGTATGGATGGGTAGATGGATGTGTGTATAGATGGATGGATGGATGGGTAGATGGATGGATGATGTATGGATGGATGGGTGGATGGATGTATGGATGTATGGATGGGTAGATGGATGGGTAGATGGATGGCTGGATGTTTTGTTGTGTTTTGTTGAAGATTTTACATCATGAGTGTAGATAACAATACAAGGGCAACTCTGAACCAGTTTTGTTGGTGAGGTTGTACAGAAGTCCTTTAGCCACGGGGAACATCAAAGAACTGCCTGCATATGTTTTTGCCTGTACAGTATATGTTTTCGCCTGTACAGTATATGTTTTCGCCTGTATATGTTTTCGCCTGTATATGTTTTCGCCTGTACTGTACTGTATATGTTTTCGCCTGTACAGTATATGTTTTCGCCTGTATATGTTTTCGCCTGTATATGTTTTCGCCTGTACTGTACTGTATATGTTTTCGCCTGTATATGTTTTCGCCTGTATATGTTTTCGCCTGTACTGTACTGTATATGTTTTCGCCTGTAGGCGTTGATTTAGCATGATTTACTCATATTTGCAGCTTTACTTTGATCAAATTTGCACCTTTTTCCGCTCAAGGTGTAGTCACCATGGAAAGATTTGTACAAATCTTTGATATGAAAATGAATTCCTGAAGTTTACTTTCTGAGTGACACATAAAAGGACACCAGTGTGTTTCTGCGTTCTTCTTCCTTTCTACACCACCGTTTTGCCTTGGAACTTGAAACGTGTCTCCTGCGGTCTCAGACTAAACAAACGGGACATTTTTTCGGTAAATGCGGCGTTTTGGATGTGAAGAAGCAACATCATGGCTGCAGTCTTTGAGTCATGACGCTTCCGCTCGGTCACATGATGGCCGTGCTTAATTCCCCGCTCTGAGGCAGAGGACAGTGGTGTTGACGTTACGGTGGTCACTGGTATCACCCAGAAAATAAGCAGCTGCGCTGTGGTTCACTCACAAGTGTGACTCTTTCTCTTTTGTCCTCAAATGTTTGAGCCGCTTCGGTTTTCCCCCCTCGTATCGCCTCGGCCCCGTCTTCTTCCTTCCTCGTCTCCTTGACCTTGGCAGTGATTGTAGCACTTGAACACACACAGCGGTGAGCGACAGGCCACATGACTGCGTGGAGTGTCAGCTGACCCGATTCTAGGCAAAAGGGGAAACTTCTTTCATCAGAGTGAAAGAAAAAAGAAAAAGTGCAGGAGCCTGTTGTGAGATCCTGTGTCCGTACCAGAGAGGCTCTTTGTCTCCGCTGAGTCATTGTGTTGATCAGGCGAGGGACACGGGCCTGACCGAACCATTGCTGATAGTCCAGATCAAACAGTTACACGCTCTCGTCTTCACCGTCCACCACACTATCTAACCAGAAGACTTAACGTTGAACAGGGGGATCCATTTTGTCCCAACACAAACTGCTGTACCTGTCTTTAGTGTGGGTGAGCCGTTAAAGGGTCCATTGAGTTCTGATGTGTTTCATTATCGCCCGCCAACAAAAGGCCAAGGTTAATTACCGTATTTTTGAGAGTATAGGTCGCACCTTTTTATCATTTTTTATCGTGGCCTGCGACCTATACACAGGTGCGACCTATATGTGGCTTTTTATCGCTTTCGGCGAAACAAATTTTTAAAGGGGACCACAGATAGTTTTATTTTTATGGTATGTCTTTGGGGTTACCAGACAGTGTTCATTCAATTTAATACAAAAAATAATTCTTAGATAATCAATTATATCCTTTTTAATTCTGCCATTTTTAACTTTCGTTTTGAACGACCGGTTTATGATAATGAGATCTCGTGGCACGCCCTTCAAAGATCTGCTTACATTAACTCCGCCCTCCAAAGGCAGACGAGGATGTCTGAAGTGACGCTGAGCTGTAACTGGACCGCGCAACGTATTTATTGTGTGGGACAGATCAGACGTGTACAAGTTGTCGTGTCATTTTTAATTTTTCCTGTAATAAATGTCCAACTCCCTCCCTGACGTCTCCCTCCCTCTCCCTGTGCGCGCGAGCTGATCGGATGTCACTCGCGGTCGCGAACACGCACACACACACACACACACTCACAGCGGGGATGTATTGTTATCTGTGTCCCCCTCGCTCAGCCGCGCTTCGGGCCCGGCACACACACACACACACACATATACACACACACACACACGGGTTTGTCAATGAGGTTTAGCCGTACGTAGTCTGTCCTGCTAATGACACATAAACCAACACACACACACACACACACAGCAACATGCTGCATATCGCTGTTCATTCAAGCCTCCCATCTGAAAACTATCAATTTTAAATCTGCTTAGTGCGCGCTCCATTATCTGGGCCAGGAGGGTCAGAGAGTTAGCTGGCTAGACTCTGTGACATTTTTAGCCATGAAATCAGGAAAAACAACCGTCACGTCTTTTTATACTGAAGTGGGTGGAGCCGCACCAGGGGTTGCTAGGTGAGGGGCTGGACTCAGGTTCGAGGTGGGTTGTCCTGGCGCTTGTGACGTCACAAGCGCGATGATTTCAAAACGAAACCTATCTTATCACAGTGAAATAAATATACTTAGAGTAAATAAACCACTGGGTGCATTTTTTTGGCCTTAGGACTGTTTTTTTATGAAGTAAATACCCAAAGTTGAATAAAAAAAACATTAAAAAGTGAATTTTGAATATGTGGTCCCCTTTAAATCCAGCTCATTTCACAATTACGTTCATTTATTAAGGAAAAGTTCAGCTCAGACACATATTTGCTATAATTTTTATCAAACAAATAATTGTTTTTAAGTGTTCATCTTCTTAAAAGCCTTGCTGTGCGCTCCTGTGGCAGACATTTGCAGCAGAGCTAAACGTAGGTGCAACCTATACTCCGGTGCGACCTATCTAGGGATTTTTCCAATCTATTGGTAATAATTGGATAATGCGACCTATACTCCGGTGCGGCCTATACTCCGAAAAATACGGTATATGGTTTTAGCTCATATGTGTGACTGAGAGTAAAATGACTCATGTACAGCTGTACGGATTTCAATAAAACATATTGCTCTGGTTTCAACTCATCATCGTCCAAATGTTTCTAAATCATTGTCTCCACTGAGATCCATTTAACTTCCGTACGGTTTTCAGCACGTTACTCATTCTGCAATTTCATCAATTCACGCCTCAAAATGTTCGGCTCCTTCAGGACGTTCCTGCTGTGACTTTTGGTCTTTGTACAGCTTTGACTTTTTGCAGCATTTAGTTTCCTCAGCCACGTTTTGTTCGTTGAAAACGAATGGAGCTCTGTTTACAACCTGTTACTGCTCACTGCAGCTAAATTCAGCTTCTTTCAGCTCATTTGAGCTTTTTTTTCCAGCTTCTTTGTGCCCATTTCAGATTTTTGTAGCAATTGTTTTATACTTTGTACTCTTTTCAGCTTCTTTATTCTGAACTCAGCTTTTATTCTGCTTTTTCAGCTACTTTCACGTATTTTTCTGCCAATTTTAGTCTTTTTTTTTCTACATACACTATATTTTTTGCAAATTGCAGTTTTTTTGTGCTTCTTTCTAATAATTTCAAGTTTTTATGCTCCTTTCAGTGTGGTTCTGTTCATTTATGCTTTTTAGCCTTTTCACCCACCGTTTTTTGTACAACGTAATTTCAGCTTTATATTTCCTGCTCATTTGAGTTTCGATTTTGCTCATTCCAGATGTTTAGTAATCTCCTCAGCCTCTCTCTGCTTTTTTTGTCTTATTCTGTTCCTTTCCACTATGTTTCTTCTGCATTCAGCATTTTTCTTTTACAGATTCCTGCAGATTTTTTGCTGCTTTCTGCTTTTATTTTCTGCTTTCAGCAGATGTTTAAAGTCAACTCACGTTAACAGTTCAGCGATGAAACCTTTTCAGCAGAAATCATTCAGCCTTAAGCACTCACACTGCATTCTAACAGGAATTTCTCTAGTTTAATTACAATTTAAATAATAAGTATTTGTCTTTATTGGAAAAGGTTTCGTCAAATCTTCTTCCTGATGGGAGAACGCTACCAGAAAGACATTTTGTCCTCTGGACTTCCAGCCAGCCTCGTGTGTCCTGCAGGGCTGAGACGCCACACTTTGGGACTTTTCTGTTTATGTTTCCAGTAACCAGAGTACAAAGTCTGAAGTTTACATTCAATACAGCCCCCACCCCCTCCCGTCACATTGTTTCACTCAGTGCCTCTGCGAACTGTGCTGAAGTTTGCTCACCTGCTGATGTTATTATGTTGGATGAGGACTTTGTTGAAAGTCAACGTTTTATCACGTGTGTGAAAAGAAACATCAGATCTGAAAAACATCATGGAGGTTTCAGTACACAAATGTAAAAGTCGTTGTAAAAGTGCAAAGTAAAATTAAAGTTGAAGTTTAAATATTTGAAAGTGCGGCTCTGTGGAAGACCCACTTTCAAATGGGAAGGGTTATGAACAACAACTATCTTACCTGTTGTACATAGCTTGTTGAACAGCCTCAATTTGGTGAAATGGGTTTGTTTTGATCAGATTAAATGGTAAATGGTAAATGGACTGTACTTATATATCATCTTTCTATCTTATCAAGACACTCAAAGCTCTTCACAACACAATCTGTGCCTCATTTACCCATTCATACATCACTCTACTGTATCTATACATAGAATAATCAGTACTTTATCACATTCATACACTGATGGGACACACATCAGAGGCAATGAGGGGTTCAGCGTCTTGACCAGGACACTTCAGCATGTGACTGCTGGTGGAATCAACCCCCAACTCTTGGTTTGGAGAATGACTAGTCTAACCACACAGCCACAGCTGCCCCATATAGTCATGTCAATATTTTTTTTGTTGGGAAGCCTTCTATTTCTCGTGTGTTAAAGAATGCATGAATGGTCTCAGTTTAGCTTTCAAAACGTGGAATAATGCATCCTGTTACCAGTTTTTCTGTAGAAATCTACATTTTAAGACAAGAAGGGACTGAGTTTCATCCAAGTAATGTAGATGAACAGCAATTTGGTTTGTGTCATTGATAAGAGGAGCACTTCAGGCTGCAGAAAAACACACATCATAAAAGTTTATGTAAGTTTCTGTGTTGAGCAGCATTATGCAGAACAACCATGACAACCTATAAGGTAAATGCAAATGTTCAACTAATGTTCAACTAGGGGTTAAATAAATGCGTTTTTAAAAATGTATTACAAGTGATTATTATCGTCAAACATTCAGGTGATGACTCAGATGTTGTTTGCTTTTATTAAAGCAACCCAGGCAAATTTATTGAAGCCTGTATGTTGCTAAGAATTTCTCCAGAGACGTTGTCTCATGTGAGCTTAACTTTGTGCTTTTAATTAAGACACATGACTCTAATTTCATACTTTACCATACGTTTCCAGTCCATTACAATCCACCTGAGATTTGCTTTCCCCTCTCTCTGACTCAAAGTAATACAAACCATTAAACCTTTACAGTCCCTTCATTGAGCAGGGGGCAATTTGAAACCAAAATCTGACATAATTCAAACATGTCGAGAAGTCTCCTCACTTTGCAAAAGTCAACAGTGCTCCCAAATGTATCCCGGCTTTTCTGAAAATCATATTGATAATGAAAACATAATCACACGGATCTTGGAAAGGACTCTCCACAGACTGAGAGCATAATTAGGAGATTTAGAGGCTGGAAGCTGCTCTGAAGATTAGTCAAATATGGCAAAAGGCTTGACTAAAGGCTCTTTCAAACCTGTGGCGCTAAGGGACAGGGAGTTGATATTAAAGATAAAATATCATGGGAAATTAAGCAGCTTACTTGTGATTTGCTGTTGACGTGTGACCTACAGTGCAGGTGGATGGCAATAGAGAGGTCTGGAAAAATACTGCAGAAACTTTGCACAAACATGTACTAAGCATCAACAGATATGAGTCCAACTTTTATGACGGAGTACTCTGTCTGGCAGACCTCCTGGGATGAGAGCAGGAACTTGTTTTTAGGGCTCACCAAAGAACCTGACAGATCTCATGAAGGAGGTCAAGTGTTCAGGACAGTGGGAGGCAAAGTGGTGAGACGAGGCTAAGAATTCACCTCTCATCCACAATCAATGTCCACTGAGGAACTGGGAATTGGTTTATTGAGCAGTTAATACAATTGCTCCGCAATGCTAATCATTTTAAGCGAGAGTAAATCGTTTTGCAACATGTGATTTCCACATGGTGAGTGGAAGTGCTAACATTTCACACTTTTGAAGCAATAACTTTGTAGTTTGCATAGCTGGGAGTTTCTATTAAAAGCTCAGAAACATTTTTTTTCTTCTTATCAAATACACAAAAAAAACACAATTTCATTGATTCTTAACGAGGTGATATTTCTTCACATTAAAGCATCTTTGTCACTGATGCACATTTCTCAACATTGTTTATTTTTTTTATTCATTTTTTTATTTTTATTTTCAGCCCAAACCAGAGGTTAGACTGCTCATGGGAATTTTTTTGATAACCTATCTGACCCATGACACAGTGAACGTTATTTTTAGTCCTTATTTTTTTTATTTTGCCGATATATCCGTCCCCTCATACTGTATGGAACATTCAGCCTTTAATGGGCCACATGCTGGTGCAATCTGTGAAGAAAATTTGAGTTTGAGTTTAGGAGAGAGTGCGCCAAAAGACTTATAAAGATGACTCTGAGAGACGTGATGTTTGTCAAAAACCCACAAATCCTATCTTCCTTGTGGGGAATAGTGGGGATGTTACATCCCAACAGCTTCCACATGGTCTTAAAGCAGAAGTTGATATATGGTTGGCTACAAACTACCAACAGAAGCCTTGTGTGCTAAAGAAGGAAATGTTTTTTT
>JBBPBX010000988.1:42771-112549 GCA_038048925.1 Garcialebias charrua | reverse complement strand
TATCTGAAGTTGTGCTTCTCTGGTTTAAAAAGATGACGTTTATTTTTTTTAAACCACTTTTGCTGTAGTCTTCAAAGAAAGGATTAACCATACTTGTTATCTCTGCACAGTTCACCAGATAAAGACCTGTCAAGACCACATCAGACCACAATCAAAGTCAAAAGTCAAAGTCAACTTTATTGTCAGAACTGCAATATGTACAGGACATACACAGGACCGAAATTGCGTTTCTCTCAGTCCCTCGGTGCAACAGTAACCATCTAAACACTAAACACTAAAACATTTAATACACATAAGCATAAAATAGTAAAAGTGTTAGACTTAACATAAGCATAAAATAGTAAAAGTGTTAGACTTAACATAAGCATAAAATAGTAAAAGTGTTAGACTTAACATAAGCATAAAATAGTAAAAGTGTTCGACTGGGTTAGAACAGCGTGGATCTGTGGGGAAACAAGTGCAGCTCCAACTGCCCACCCACTAAAAAACATTTAGTCTATGAGAACATAAAATGGCTAAATGTAATTTTGGAGCCACTGAAATTTTATGTGAAGACTGTACTTTTTGAAAAGTGCAGCAGCTTCTGAATGCTGACATTTCTGTTGAGGGGTGAACATTTTGAAGCACTTCACAATTCACATTATTTACAATTCAAAGGGCTGCGACGACAAAATGATGATTGGTGCATTTTGAATACAGTATCTGGATGCACCACTTCCACCCTCCTTCTGCTTGATACTGCCTGATAGTTTTAAAGCAAAGTATTTTTATACCTCTATTTAATTTACTTTGTGTTTCCATGTTGTTTCTGATTCAGCGATCATGTGCATGTGTCTGTTATATGTGCATGCCATGGACTGTCTGAGATCCCCACACGTTGAGGTTTTATTAGTTAACGTTGACTAAATTAATTTCTGACATTTTACAGTTATTTCAGAAACTTCTATATTCATAATGCGACATCGACATGTTTAAATTACATTTTCTCCTCCACCTCTAGTAAACATAACTGTTATGATTTAATCAGTTCTTAAGAATGTGAGCCTCATAAAGGTGCATAACCAAAAGTTCAGTCCAGTGGCATACAATCCTGTTTAATCCCTGCAGGGACTTGCATTCATCCTCAGAGCCAGACCTTTTCAACAAGTGGCCCACGAACCGGATATGGCATTTAAAAAAATTATTTCACCTCCAGAGATTTGCCGGAATCCCAAACCAATGTGTCAGAATCTCATGTTTAAAGTCAAGCTTTATTGTCAATTTTCCTTATGTGACAGTACAGAAAATCTAAACTGCAGTACACTCTCATACATGGTGTATAGAAAACACCAATTTACATTTAAAAACATGTGTATCAGAGTTCCTTATGTATTTTGAGCATTTTCTGAGGGTTGCAGAAGTCTGCCCTTTGCCAGTCTTTGGAAAACCAAAACAGTCAAGAGGGGTGGGCTGCCATGTGCACCTGTAAGAAGTTTGACTGGTCCATCATTCTGATGGGAGCAACAGGCAACAAGGTTGAGTACAAGTGTCAAGATGTCTCAAAGATGGAAAGTACATGGAAAAAAAATGACAACTTCAAAGCAGATGGACTAAAATTGATTAGTTCACTTTTTATAAAGCTGAAGCCCATACTGTCCAAAAAGAACCTTGAGACAGTGATCCATGCATTCATAACTTCCAGGCTCGATTACTGCAATGCACTTGGAATCAGTCAATCCTCCATTCATTCATTCATTCATTCATTCATTCAACCTTTATTTAGTCAGGTAAATCTCATTGAGCCTCGAGGGCTCATTTACGAAAGCGACCTGCTACAAACTAAAGAATGATGAACAGCAATGATACAAATACATTGAACAATAAACAAAAGAAAAGTAGCAAAAACTAGCGAACATTATAAGGTAGATGTACAAAATCAAAAACAGGAACAAATCTTTATTGGTTTTTGCCAGGATTCCAACAGATTCTGAAAATCATTTAGAGAGGTCAGGGCCGAGAGCTTCAGATCTTTAAGATATTCCAGGAAGCAGGAGCAGAGTAGGAGAAGGCCCTTTTTCCAAGTTCAGTCCTCACTGACGGAACACTGCAGGTAATCATGTCCTGAGAGCGCACACTGTAGCTGCACTCACGCAAAGACATGTAGGAGGAGATGTATGAGGGCAGCAGACCAAGAAGTGATTTAAAGATGAAAATGTACCAGTGGAAGAGTCATTACTACAACTCCATGTACCCTCTGCCCGCCTCTCCACCATGGGGAGCAGGGCCTTCACCTGCTCTGCCCCTCACCTCTGGAACGCTCTACCGCCCGACCTTCGAAACACCACCTCCCTTTCTCTGTTCAAGACTGCCCTGAAAACACATCTCTTTAGACTAGCTTATCATTAACTTTACTAAATGTATTTTTATCTTCCATTTTATATCCTTTATGTATTTTATATTTCAATTTGTCGCTGATAATGTTTGCTCTGTATTCACTGTGTTGGTTTGTTAAGTGTCCTTGGGTGTCATGAAAGGCGCTTTTAAATAAAATGATTATTATTATTATTATTATTATTATTATTGCACGTCTACAACTGGTCCAGAATGCTGCAGCCCGATTTTTAACCAATACAGGCCAGAGAGAGCACATTACACCAGTTTTGGCCTCCCTGCACTGGCTACCCATTCACCTTCAGATCCAGTTTAAAATACTCACTTATGTTTTTAAATCTCTGAACAGTTCCGCCCCATCTTATCTCACTGATCTTCTGCAGTCATATGTCCCACCGCGCTCTCTGAGGTCAGCAGACCAGATGCTTCTTTCAGTTCCAGAAACCCGTCGTAAGCTCAGAGGTGACAGGGCTTTCTCTGTCGCAGGTCCAAGACTGTGGAATGAGTTGCCATTGCGTGTCAGGCAGGCTCCCACACTCACAGTCTTTAAGTCTCGCTTGAAAATCCACTTTTATTATCTTGCCTTTAACACAATGTGATTTGTTTTGATCCTGTCTGTAATAATAATAATAATAATAATAATAATAATAATAATAATAATAATAATAATAATAATAATAATGAATTCAATTTATAACGCACTTTTCATTAATGAAAATCTCAAAGTGCTACAAGGTGCAACAGAATTAAATGTCAATAAAACAAATAATAAAACAAGTAAAATCAATAACAGTATCAACTAAGATCAAAAGTAGAATCATGAGGAGGTAGAGTATGCTCGGTTGAAAAGAAAGGTCTTCAAGCCGCTCTTAAAGTCAACCACAGACTGTGGGGCTCTCAGACAGTCAGGAAGAGAGTTCCACAGGTGGGGGGCAGCCACACTGAAAGCCCGGTCTCCCATGGTCCTTAATTTGGTTCTCGGAATGTGAAGTACTATACATGTACAGTGTTGGCCATTTAGTTATTATTTGCTGCTATTTGTAGCTATATTTTTATTTTATGTTTTCTTGTCCGCTGTGCTTGTTTGTTTCTATTGTACAGCACTTTGGTTGGCCTTGTTGCTGTTTTAAGTGCTCTATAAATAAATTGGTATGGTATGGTATGGTATAAAAGTTATGTTAAGAAATGATGGTGTTGTAACCATTTTGATCAAATGTTGAAGATAATGTGCAATTGTAATATCCCAAAATGTCACAAGTGAAGTATGTGTTAGGAATGATCCTCAGCTACTTGATCATAGTTTGGCTCAGTATCTCAATATCTTTAAAACTTTGTTTTCTAAAGTCAATGGGACATGGCGGCCATCTTGAACTGGGTTTGCACTACCTGTTAGCGCTCACAGTATGTGTTGGGGATTGGTCTCAGCTATTACCACCAAAGTTACAGCCATTCTAGTGTCAGTTAAGGTCAGCTGACTGTGGCAGGCATCTTGAATCTGAAGGTGGACTACAAAGAGTTGTCTATGTCAATCATTCTGCAGGATTATTAAAATCCATACAGTGGTTCATGAGATATTATTATAATAGACCAACACATAAACTCCCAGAAACAGCAGCGGGCCTCAAACGTTGAGGGTTGAGCCCTGCTCTTAGCTGTAAATGTCTTTCCACATTTTCATAGTACTGTAATCCTTCCATCTCGCAGCAATTTATTCCAGCTTGAGCCAAGGATGCAAAAATAATTTGAAATTGATTATTTTGAAGGTTTAGACAATTTATTTCTCTGTGTTCCTTTTAAATTTGCTTCAGACTTTCATCGTATGTTTTCTGATCATGAGGAAGATGCGAGAAGACTGTAGGAAAAACTGAAGACAAGAGGGAGGATCTGATGTGCTGATGGGGTGCTGGCAGGTTTCAGGGTGGGGGGTTTTGTGTTAGGTGTCAAGCAGGAGTTTGTATGAGCACAAGCTGGGAATGACAGTGATGCTGATAGGATTAAAAAATGAAGAGAGGGGTCTCCCTGTGGCCTGGGGCCAAAATCATGTAATCAAACCAGCTCCAGTTCATTCACACTCAGAATGAAAAGCATGTTACTTCTCACTGCTTCTTATTCATGAGCCTGCGGTCTGTGTCTGAGGTGCCATCTCCCATGGCAACTAAGACCCCGCCCCATCTCCATAAAGCAGCATATGAAAGCCATCTGTGCAGCCTCCTAATCTCCATCACGTACACACCCCCTGCTGGATCTATACGCTGTGCTTTATTTTTTGAACAGAGATTATTGGCGGCTAGGGATGATCTGAGGAACAAAGAAGGCAGCGACTAATAAAACATTAAAAATCTCTCCTTCTGTTGTCTGACTCTGGTGGTCAGTGATGTGTTTGTGTGATAAAAACAACAGAAAAGCGTCTACAAATGTCAAACACTGTTTTTTAATTCAAATTCAAATGACGATAACTCTGCAAAGACATAAAACGAGGAATCATTTGTAATTATGGTTGTTAAACTTTTTTTTCCTTAAACACAGATGCAGCAAAAAATGAACTACCAGTAAAAGCAGTTTTCAAACTGAATAATTACTCTTGGTTATTGGCTACAGCTTTCAGAGGTTGGGTCAGTGAATGTTAGTCTCTTTTCTACAAAAAAACTTATTTACTTGGTGTGTTGTTTTAATATTGTTCCTGGTTAGTGTACTTTATATTCTTTTTTTCAGCTGTTCCTTCATCAGGGGTCAACACAGTGAGTCATCCTCGTCCATCTCACTCTGTCCAACTCCCTCCATTTCCTCTCTAACTGCATTTGTCCTCCCATATGTTCTCTTTGTCTTCTTCCTGGCAGCTGCATTTCTAAAATTCTTCCACCAATATACCCGCTGTCCAGGCCTGGAGTGGCTATTTGGGAGGAGCAGCATGCTCTATATTCACACAAGGAGCGCTGTTGGTCAGGCTACTTCTTGTTGTGCCATTAACTTTAAAATAGTTATTGAATTGTGTAGGTAAAACTAGATGTTAAACAACTGTTAAAATACACCAGAATGCAGGAAATGGGATATTATTTATTCAGAAATTTCTGGGAGACTCAACCTGTGCTGTACCTCTGATGATTCCTAATCTTATCCATCCTTGTCACTTCTAACTTCAACATCTTCATTTCTGCCACTTCCAGTTCTTTCTCCTGTCTTTTAGTCACTGTCTGCCAACTGAAAGTTATGCACCATAACTCATCTGGGGGCCAGAAGTGGGCCACCACTTGAAAAGCCCTGCTCTATACAGTAGTTCAGACAAACTTCACAGTAGAAACAGCATTCATAATTTAAATAATGTAGATGACAAAACTGAAAGTTATGCACCATAACTCATGTTCCCTAAAGGAAGGGAACGAGGTGCAACATAATTGCTATGGGAAATTGCGCCCTGCGCGATTACCTGAAGTAATACAATCACGCCTTTACGGCAGGGGCGTCAGCGTCACGCCAGAGACCCCACCCTCTGGGTATTTAAGGCGCTGACGCCCATCCATCGATCTCCAAAATGCACTTCACCGAGCTTTCAGCATTGAAAGGGCCAGGTATGTTGAACGACATGAGTTATGGTGCATAACTTTCAGTTCCCTTATCAGTCATGTCACTCGGTGTGTAACGAATAAGGTGGGGTAAGGTATTTAAACACTTACTGGGCCACCATTATTGTAGAGATATAGGACTTACTGGTCAGTTTACTGACTTACCTATATTTCTAGATGCGCAGGTCTGAGCAGAGTTTATCTGCACAAACTGCCACCAATTCGCGAGTTCTTCCTTTTTCCGGTACTAAATTGCTTTTACTGTAATTAGGAAAAATGTAATTTCACGAGAGACTTCAACTTATGTTGGTCTACCAGAAAATAGACCTTTTATTGAAACTATCACAAAAATTACATTAAACATTTGTATCGATATTAGCTCTGATTTAATAACTACGTTGACAAGAATTCAAATTAAAACAAACAGACAGTTTAAACTTTACTGTTGGCACATTAACTTGACAGATTAATAGCTTATGAAAAATAAGAAATAGGAGGGAGATTTGAGATAAGAAGCTAAGTTAACTGAAGTTGGTTATTTTGAACCAGGCTGGGTGACACTCTTTTCCCACACGAGCAGACTGCTGGGCTCCCGCACGCTCAAACACACCACGGCTCGTTACCTGTTGACGGTTCGTCTCTTGGAGATAAGAGTGGAGAAGTGTCTGGACACACACGTGGATTGGTTGTCCAACGGCCGTCCAGTTGGAACTTCAGCGTGTGTGGCTGATTCACGATACGAGGAAGCTCGCCTCCCTCGGCAGGAAACAACGGTCAAGCGCACAGACTGATTTTTCAAAATAAAACTTCAGAAAACAAATTCTTCCAGAAGATGAGTGAGTGAGTTACAGTAAGCTTTACTGTGACTCCAGCTGAAACGTGGGTCGAGTTGACACAATGACCGGACGTCTCTAGCTTTCCCAGAGGAGAGAAGCCAGTTGCGAGTTAGTTCTCTCCAAAACACTAAAGTGAAAATGCAGGAAGTGCCCATTTATAGGGGAGGTGGGGTCTGACCCACCTCCTAAATGACTACTGGCTGGTATTAACAAAATAAGAGATGGGTTTTCATCTCATAGGCAGAAAGTCTCTTGACGGAGACAGGAAAACTGTTTACATAGACGGCCAGATGGACTGGCCTGTTGAGTCTATCTTGAAGACAAAACAAAAAGGAAGTAACAGCTTTTTCCCTGACTCACAGTCTTAGATTCAGAGCACACTTTGTATTGAAGAATAAACCAGCATAAAGGTCAAACTCATGCAAGTAACAGATCATCATTGAAATGACAAAAAGTATACTGTTTGATCAATTCTGAATTAACACACATTAAAGAGAAAGTTCAATCTGATTAATTAGTGTCCATTAATTCATAATAATTGTTAACCAATATAAGTGTCCAATCGTCTCCTTGAGGGCTTCAAGAAGGTGTAACACTTAGAGTTTCAAAGAGATGCAGAGAGGTGTACTTGAAGGTCAAGACAGAGGGCCTGTATCACTACAGGTGCAACATAAATGCTATGGGAACGTAATTCAATCACGCCCTTGAAATGCTCAGTAAAATGCATGCTAGTGTGAACGTCCGCCTTTATTCAGCAGGCATCCCCAAGGTTGCTTTCTACTGTGTGTTAGAAAGACAGCCTGAGTGACATCACACGCAGTAACATCCAAACTGTAATGCTTTGCAAACTTGTTCATTGAGCTCCAGTTTGCAGCAGCACAGATGTCTGCAACTGGTACACCCTTGAACAGTGACCACGAGGTGGCCAAGCCCCGAGTGGAGTGGGCACGCACTCCAGAGGGCACCTGTTGACCTTTGCTACTGTACGCCCTTTTAATGGCCTCAGTCACCCAGTGTGAGAGGTGCTGCTTTGATAGGGCCTTTCCTGTAGCTGGTGCAGCAAAGCACACAAACAGTTGATTTGTTTTTCTCCATTCGGCTGTTCTCTGCATGTAAGTGCTTAAAGCTCTCACGGGGCAGAGAGCCTTCAGCCTTTCCTGTTCCTGAGTGAGGACAGGAGCAAGTGGAAAAGAAGAGAGATCAAAGTCCAGACTTCTGGGGTTTAAAGTCAAAACCTTGGGGATATATGCAGGATTAGGTCGTAGGGTGACCTTTGACCCGTCAGGGGCGAACCTAGTACACATCGGATGTACGGCCAAAGCATGGAGGTCACCCACACGTTTCGCCGAGCAAAGAGCCAGGAGAAGAGCGGTCTTATAAGATAATAAATCTATTTTAATCTCGCTCAGTGGTTCGAATGGGAGGTCACAGAGAGCCCCCAAGACCATACTAAGATCCCATCCAGGGTTCAAGATCCTGCTGGGGGGTCTCTTCCTTAGCACGCCCTTCATAAATCTTATTATGAGCGGGTGCGCACCAGGCGTCCTGCTCCCCCAGCCCTCGTGACAAGCTGAAATTGCTGATAGGAACACCTTAATCGTTGAGAAAGAGCGACCTTTCTCCAACAGGTCCTGAAGAAAGGTGAGGAGCTGGGCCAAGTCACATGAATAAGAAATAATATTTCTTTCTGTGCACCAAGCTTCAAAAATATGCCATTTCAGGGCGTAGAGAGACTGTGTTGACACAGCTCGTGCGTTTTGAATGGTATTTACCACGTTCTCGGGCAGGCCTGAGGCCACTAGCTTGTTCCTCTCCGCCACCAAGCTGAAATTTGCCACAGTTCTCAGCCTAAGTGGCAAAACTGTTCCTTCTGGTGACGTGGAGGATCCTTGAAGAGGAGCAGGTGGTGGAACCAGCTCTCCCTCAAGGGCCCTAATTTCTGTGGTCCCTTGAAGGTCAACCACGTTAGGGAGAGGGCCTTCCTGCAGATGTACCGCCATACTACGCTAATCGAGAGTGTTTGGAGGCAGAGGCAATCTGCTGTCATTATTAGACAAAAGCTGAACAGAATGTCTGTTTTTCCTCTTTTTGTTGGGGGTCATGGATCGGAGGGGTTGCAAGTTTTGTAAACAAGCAGATCTCCTGACTCCAGCCCGTTTCCTGGTTGGGTCATCACAGTGAGCACAGTCACGCGCTGCAGGATCACTGTTTGAGCATGGCGTGTCGCCCATTGAGAATAAGGAGACAGCTTAAGCATGAGAATGTGGAGATGGTCCTTTGTGTTGAGCAGACTTTAGATTGGTTGGTGACAGAGTTCAGTCCTCTTCGATTAAAGGGAAGAGTCTGATTTAGCCTTGGTGCTCTTTCTGTTCTGCACTGAGTGTTTACACACGCTACAGTTTCATCACAACTGCCTTTGTGAACGTGTGATACTGGTGTTGGCCTGCGGGCTTCTGCCGTGGCCCCCCCGTCCCTTACTGGCATCCGATGAATAGGTAGCCAGGAAGGTGGGTCGTCAGATTCTGTCGGTGCGCACCCCTGGAGCGCAGACTTGTCACGGGTTTGTTTGATTTGTGTATTGCCGGCCCCGTGGTTTACAACTGAGCGGGGGCTGGAGCACGTGACCCCCCTCACCTGTCTTTGTGAGGAGTGACGGGCCTGCTTGCAGGCGCCTCTGGGCTTGTCTGTTGCAGACAGAACCGAGGCACCCTGCTGGGGTTTATCGATTAGGCTAACACCCCGTGAGCCGTGAGGGAGGGGGGGATGATGGCCCCCGCCCTTTATATCAGCTGGAAGAACAGAGGGGACTGTTCTGCTGATGTTACTGTGTTTGTTGTTGTTGGGTTTTTGTGTGTTTTTTTGCAAGTCAAGAAAACAGAGAGGGGCTGTTTTTTTAGCTTTATTCGTGCTTATGTGTAACGACATATTTTACTTTATGTCACTTACAACAGAAAGAACATGATTTGTGTCTGAAACAAAGTCACCAGCTTTTTGTACCATGTTACAAACAAAGTCTGGACGTGAAAAGATCATTTCCCGTACCGCGTGGACGGGTGATCGTGTAAAGTCAAGAAGCGGGCCTGGTTCATCAGGCACGCTTCTGCCTGGTGTCCCGATTCGCCGAGGAGGCTCTGTGTCGGACCGCCTGGCGGGGAACAAATCTGTTTTTACTCCAGGCGTGTTCGGTCCGGGGTGGGCCCGGCGGTGGTCTCTGCCGGTGCTCGGCCTCGTATGCCGGCCGCTTTTGCGGTGGGGCACGTGTGGCTGAGTGGTGTCGAGGCTGCGGTGCTCTGCTCCCAGCTGACTCCCTGGGGGGGGCGAAGGCTCTCCTGGGGATGCCCACCCGGAGAGCTTCAGCCTGTTTGCGCCTCTGGTCCAGCCTGGTCTGAATTCGATCCAGCGCTTTTCCAAAAAGTCCCGTCGGTTCTATCGAATGGTGGAGAAAAGGAATTTTCTGTCCCTCCGGGAGGTCAGTTAGGGTCATCCACAGATGGCATATTGTGATGACCACCTCAGCCATGCCTCTGCCTTGTGCATCAACCGCTGTCCCCATCATGCGGAGCACAAAGTCTGTTGCCCTGCGGGCTTCATCCAGCAGCTCGGCGGCAGCTTGCTTGTCTGTCGTTACCTGGAGCTCCTGTTGCTTTTCAGCCAGGTACGCTTGCATCATGGCGGACACGTTCATTGCGCGCGCCGCGAGGCCCTGAGCTCTGTAGCATTTCTCGAGCAGAGAAGCCAAAGCTCGACAGGCTTTGCTGGGGAGAGTTGGTTTTGTCCCAGATGACTTGGGAGCCAGATGAGACGCCAGCGTGTCCTCAATTTGAGGTACATTGGCTATTCCCACTTCATCCATCCCGTCCACGTCGAGAAACTGCGAGAGCGGCAGCAGCATGGGAGCTCTGGGCTGAGACCAGGTGCGAGTCAGCTCTGTGAGGAAGTCCGGAAAGACGGGCATCCTTTGCCTCGTGGCGGCCTGCTGCTTTGAATAAAAATAATTTCCTTCCAACCTCGTGACTTGTTGACGAGGTGGAGGCTCCGCCCATGGGATCTGCAGTGCGTCCGTTGCTCTGTGACACAAGTCAAACAGAGCAGGGATGGAAAAGTCAGTCTCCGGGAGCACAGGCACCGGGGTGCGGGAGAGGTCTTCTCCCTGTTCCTCGTATTCGACGTCGGGGTCATCTGCAGAAAATTCACCTGAGGCTGAAATCGAGATCTTGTCTTCGTTCATCATGCCTCGAGTGTCAAATTCGACTGTTAAGTCCACCATGGGAGCCATCACATCTGGGCTGTCGCCCCATTCGACTCGGGTGCTGTCATCCAAAGCCATGCTCTCGAGCTCCGGTGTGGGAGTCAGAGGCTCAGTAGTGTCCGGGTCTGCTGGCACCGCAACAGCCCCCATGGCTTTGGCGACGAAGTCCGCCCGGTGCCTCCTCACCGCCTCCAGCATCTGGCTGCAGTGTGGGCAAGACTCGGGCGTGTCCAGCGCCATTTTCGCGTGTAGCATCCCCAAGCAGAAGGGACAGGCCTCGTGGGTGTCCGTCGCTGAGAGGGAAAAATCGCATCCGCTGGGGCAGGCGCGCGAGGTTGGGCTCGCCGCCCTGCTGCACTTTTTTGGAAGTCTTGTCTTTCGCTTTCCTTTCTCCGGAGGCATGTCCGAGATAAGACGAGCAAGTCCTTCCAAGATCTTTTTATTTGAGAAGTCTCCTCCGTCGCGTCGCTTTCGCTGGCTAGCCTGCTACGAATTAGCAGAGGTAGCAGTGTGACGCAGTTCGCGCCGTCGAGCGAAGCAGTCTGCAGAAAGAGGAGAAGAAAAAACTTTGGGGTTAAGGAAAAATGTGCCGGACTAGCGTTCGCTAGCCCAGCAGTACGCAGGAATAATTCTCTGTACGCCCTGTGTAGGGAGCAAGCTCACCTCTGGTCGAGCGATGAAGCAACAGAGAAGTCCCGCGAAGAGAGAGAGAGTTCAGGTTTAAACGAGGTGAAGGGCAATAAGAGATCGATGGATGGGCGTCAGCGGCTTAAGTACCCAGAGGGCGGGGCCTCTGGTGCGACGCTGACGCCCCTGCCATAAAGGCGTGATTGTATTCCTTCAGGTAATTGCACGGAGCGCAATTTCCCATAGCATTTATTTTGCACTGAGTGACATGACTGATAAGGGAACTATACTGGTCACTCTTGTAAACTTTCCTTTGACCTTTGCTGTCACCCTTTTGTTGCAAATCACTTCTGCTGAAAAATTTCTCCATCCACTCCGTCCTGCCTGAACTCTTCATCTCTTTACCACTGACTTCTTCACCTCTTTACCACATTCCCTATTTTTATGGACTGTCGACCCCAAGTACTTGAAGTCCTGCACCTTTGTTTTGTTATTCACACATGTACTCTGTCTTACTAAAGCAGACTTTTATTGCTTTACTTCATAACGAATGCTTTACATTAACATAAGTCAAACAAGGTTGAGTCAGGTCCTCTGGACAGATTCTTCTGAGGACCAGGCTGACTCAACCTCATTAGATTTATCTACCTGGATTATTGAGCATGAATCAGGACATAAATCAAATGTGTTTTTGCTCTAAAGTTTGAGCTTATTTTGGTGAAGCAAAACAAGCTAGATAACAGTCAAATATTATTTACTTAAGAATGCTCCAATGATCATTTCCCCAATCACCTAATAATTATTGTTAATTTGATTCTCTTGACTGTATTAGAGCTTTGCTTTTGTGTCATTTGTCCAGACCAAATTTAAGTCTTATTTTAATAAAATATAATAGATGTAAAACTTTTATCAAGGCCACTTCATATTATTTCTATAATTTTATTAGGAAGGGATTACAGAAGACATGCCAACAAATGCAGCATCATGACTCTTTATGGAATTAGCCATAGCAGGTCCAATTTCTTGTTTGGCTGATTAAATTGGAAAAAGAAAAAAATTCTCTGTCTGACTAAAGTGATCAATTCTTCCTCAAGGTGGTTTATGAACAAATTCTTGCATTCTGAATAAATCTGGTCCCTGTGGTGATTTGCGACCCGCCCAGGGTGTACCCCGCCCCTCGCACAGTGATTGCTGGACATGGGCACTGGCGACCCCCGTGACCCAAAATGGAAGAAACGGGTAAAGATAATGGATGGATGAATAAATCTGGTTCTGTGCATACTCTTTTTGCTAATTCAGAATGAATAGCTTACCTTCTCAAAATGTGTATTTAGGCATATATTTGTTTTATTTAAAACAAACAAAAAACAGACATGTTTTCTTAACAAATGCATTGACCTCAAAATTGCAAAATAATACAGTAAAAAAAAAGTTATAAAATGTTAATCAGTGCCAAAATACAAAAAAAAGGGCAAACTTTAATTACCGTAGGCATACATGCTATGTAGATACATTTTAATTTTCACATTTCTGTTTTTGACAGAAACTTTATCTGCATTTGTACAACTTTTTATTGTAGCTAACAATTTATGTTTTAGTTCAGTTTTTATTAGTACATAATAGGCCACAAATATAAAAAATAAATCTAAAAGATAAGTGAGCAATAAAAGAGGAAACTAGCAGTGTTCATTTTAGTGCATTAAACATTAAGCGATGCTCTTCACAGCACAGTGTAGCATTAATGACAAACAAAAAATTAAATACAAAAAGATCAGTCACTTTGTAAATATCAGTTCAGGACCAAAGAGGTTTTGGTGTTAATTTTCAGTAGTGTCTTTCAAGTACTGTAATGTGTCCAACAAATAATGTAACAGAAAAAAATATTTTTAATCTGGACCAGAGTTGGAGTCTGGTCTATTTGCTCTCTTTGTGTGGATGTTTATAGTTTTAATTGACCTACAGTATCTAGTTGGAAGAAAAAAACAGTGAAACAAAATGAGTTGGAAAGCTTTTTTTTTCTTTTATAAAAAAAAATATATATTTTTTAAAATATTAACACAATACTACTCTGTGTTTTATTACTCTTCTAAGAATCAGCTCATTCTTCATATATTAGTGTTGTTTCTGACGATCTTTCACTTTCTCTCATCAACACTTCACAGAGCTGGACTGCCTGAGTGAATTATTAAGACTTCTGCTAGAGGCTCTTAATACTTAAGACACTGGACGTGTAGCTCTCATATTATTAACTTTCATCTATCAAGGTCTATTAGTTTTATCAACAGTATACTTCATGAAGGTTGATGAGCAGAGGCTTTAAACGTCTTCGAGTTTTCAGCCTTTTACTTCTTACTCTGGCTGGGATAGTACAGGAATGTCGATCTCTATGGCCGACATCCGTGAGCGGGAGGAGTAGCGGCGACCCGTGTAGCTGGATGCATACTGAGAGGAGGGGGCGTAACTCTGAGAGGGGGCGTAACTCTGAGAGGGGGCGTAACTCTGAGAGGGGGCGTAACTCTGAGAGGGGGCGTAACTCTGAGAAGGGGCGTAACTCTGAGAGGGGGCGTAACTCTGAGAAGGGGCGTAACTCTGAGAGGGGGCGTAGCTCTGAGAGGGAGCGTAACTCTGAGATGGGGCATAGCCTCCTACCTCTGATCCATACCCATCATGAGCAGGAACTTGAGACACGTACACCTGAGCTGGAACCGGGGCCATCACACTTTGCACGTACCCTTGTGAAGGCACATAAGGCTGGGCTTCCATCACCATAGGAGGAAACGTCTGCGGTGGCAAAATCTGTGGACCATAAACTGGAGAAGGAGGGAAGCCATTGGCAGTGAGAGGCTGGGTGGACGGAGAAGTATTCAAGGATGGTAGAGGCAACCAGAAGGGTGAAGGCAGCTTCTTACACATACAATACCACATAAAAATGAGCAGTGCTGCTAGCATCAGTCCTCCAGAGCAGCCTATGGACACATACACAGCAAAGCCATCAGAGAAAATCTTGTCATATCTGATGTTCATCTCCTTTGTGCGGAACAGAAACCATACTGAGGGTGCGATGGCAACTGCTCCTCCCAGGAACAGGAACGTCCCAGCCACCAGGTGACAGCCTGCACTGTTCACCAGGCACTTGGTAGTTTTAAGGTCCGGTTCAGGCTTGTCTGAGCAGCAGCAGGTTTTACACATCCCAGCCATGCAAAGCAGCAAGGCGAAAGAGCCGAACATGAGGCCCGCTGGAAGGCAGAACTGCAGGAGACGCAGATCTAGCTGGTCCACCTTAGAGTACCACTAAAAAAACAAAAGTATACACAAATTATTTCTAAGACACCTAAATATAAAAAAACGAACAACAGAAGCCAAAATGTCAAAGAATAATACCTCTGAATCATAGTAGTAACATCCTGAATATCCATCCTGTTTCACACATTTGGCCCACAATCCATCATACACGCTGATATTTTTGGCATTTCGATTGAAGGTGACGAGTCTCGTCACACGCCACTGTGGGATAAACGTGGCCACGACGATCCCACACACAGACACAAAGGCAATGATGAAGGAAAACGCGTTGGTGGCGTGGATGTCCCGGCACGACATGGTTGGCTAGTGATGATGAGAATGAAGGCAGCTTGTAGAGTTTTTGTTCCTGGATAAATAAATGAATAAAAGTTAGGCAGAAAGTGGTTGCTGGTCACTCCAGTGTAAAGCAACTTTTTTTAAAAAGTACAAATCTTGAACAAAATTCTGGTAGAAGTTTATCTGACTGCCCTCATTACTACTAAAGTATGCTAAATGTATCACAGGCTGACCCAGCTATGGGTAACCCTCCCACATTTCAATTCACTACAGTGTAGTTGACCCAATATCTGCTGTCCCAGAGAGACAATGCTCTCATTTTATTAGCAAACAAAGTGGGAATGACTTGGTGGCTGTGACTGAAAGGAATTGGTGTCTATACAGCAGAGCATTACATAGACTGTACAGCTACCCAGGACTTATATATGACGGCATGAAGCGGTGACAGACAACTGCAATACTTCTGTATTTCCTCCTCAATGAGACAACTGTTCAAAATGAAATACTATGAAAATGAGTTAATTTCATTTAGCCGATTTTTCTGATTCTGTTTGTCAAACAGTTTATTTAAATTTGATAAGTATGTTTAAAGCTAATTTTAAATCCTCTCCTTGTCTATTATGCTTGCTCATGAAATATCAAAAGTATTGAGAATCTCTTTTGGACAAGTTAATATTTCTTGCCTGAATTTGATCTATTTTACTGTTCGAGCGCTTGATAGTAGGTCTGTTACTATTAAATAGAGTCACCTGATTGAAGTATTTGAGTAGAATGCAGTGATACATTCTGCACTGATGTTATGAACTTTACTTGTCATACATATGATAAAATAATTATTTGACATACTGAGACTGATAATCTAATGCAGTTTCTTTGCAGGACTTCCTCTGGTATAGCCAAATGACAACTAAAGTGGAAATTTATTATATTTCAGGATTCAGATTTTTATCACTATACTGTACAGTAGTTTAAAAACATGACAATGATCATTTTCTAGCATCCGTGTCGTCATAAACTAAATGGTAAGACCAAAAACCTAGTCATATGTATTACAATTACTTTGATGTTTTTCTGTATAATTGCAATTTCCCTATTTCTCCATGTAATTCATGGTTTTATTGTACTGTACTGTATTATGAGTACATTTGTTGTATTGTGATTGGGCTTAATCAAGTCCAGCGCTGATGGTCATTATAAATGAGAATAAGTTCTCAACCAACCAACTAAAATAAATGTGTAAATGTTTTAGTTTGAATTAAAAATATTTTGTAAAACACGGATTTATAGTAATAATTCCACAATTAAACACTTGTTAATATTGGGACTCTTAAAAACAGTTTTTATATGCGGCAGACAGTTTAATTAAAAAAATAATACTTGTGGACACTTTGAACTATTAAATGCTTGATATAGTTTAACTTTAATGGCCTGTTTACTCATGAGCACGACGTAATAAACAATTAAAATACTTCCGTCTGTAAATGAAATGGGAAAATCAGTTCGTAAACACTAAAACGGCGACATACGATGACAAATGTTAATACTAGTGTAACATAAAATACACACTCAGTGATTAGTTTATGTCGATTAGTGTAATAATAATAACTACTGTACAATCTCAGCTCAGTAAAAACTTGACATTTTACCACTTTCTAGCTGTTTTAACTAGGTCCAAAACAAAAGTTAGTATCCCCACTGACTAGATAAAGACAACAAACTGTTCAGTGGGCTAGCTGTGTTTACTAAAACAGATTTTACCTTTTCACATTAGCCAGCTAGCTAATGGCTAAAACGTTAGCGTTAGCCTACAGTACCTGTTGAACTGCGATCACTAAAGTGTAAACAGATTATTGTAGAGAAGGTTTAAATACCTTTTGTTTCCAGATTATCGACGGAGTTCAGGTTGAACTTGGTGGCATTTTCGTCCAGTTATGTTTCCTTACATTCTTGAAAGGAAATTAACACTTTTACAGTAGATCGAAGCGTAAACAGGAAGAGGCGGTCATTTGTGCTTTCTGTGCCCTGAACGCTGTCTCACAGGAACACTGTGCCGGTAATATAATAATAATAATAATAATTAATTCAATTTATAACGCACTTTTCATTACTGAAAATCTCAAAGTGCTACACATATATTGAATGCTACACACATTCATAAACCGGTGGCGGCAGACTACCATGCAAGGTGCTTTCCAGTCCTACCGGGAGCAACTCAGGGTTAAGTGTCTTGCCCAAGGACACAACGACACATGGTGCGGGTCCCGGGAGTCGAACCGCCAACTTTCCGATCGGGAGACGACTGCCATTACCACTACACCACGGCCGCCCTATATATACATATATATATATATATATAGTAATACAAGTTCATAATATAAATAGAATCAAGCTCTTTTTTTTTTTTTTGAGTACCGGTTCTCTTAAATATTCCTAATTTTAAAGATCCTAATGCACCTTAGCATATACAGTATAGCATTTTACCATATGAATGTACCTTAAATGTTTCAATGTTAATAGGAGCTAGTTACTTGCAAGAGGCTTTGTTTTCATTCTCCAGATCAATACAGTGTTAACACCACCAGTGACATTTAGTATATAAAATTATTAATGTTTGATCATTTTTATAAGCAAATTGAAATAAATGTAGCCATCAGAGTCCAATACAATAACCTGGAGGCTAGCGCTAGCATCCTAACTCCACAAACAAACAAAGAAAAAAACAAACTCACCAGTTCCCACTTGCAGTCAGCTGAAGGCTTTTTTCACAAACAGAGACTTCTAAAAGTTGAGAGGCATATCATCAGGAATGGCAAATAGGCATTAGATTAAGGACTTTAAATTATTTAAAACCTACCTGGCTTGAGTCTCTGCATGGCTCATTTCCCAGACCCCAAAAAGAAAAGAAAAAAGACCGGAAGCACATGATCGGTAGGTACAGCTCACGTTGGACATGTCCAGGGTGAAATGTGCGTCCAGCCTCTTCCCATTGTTTTGTAATGTCATGGAATAACTGCGCATGCACCATTTATAATGAGTCTATGGATAAGATTCATGCGCCCCCAGGACCGGAAATAAGTCACCAATCAGAAAAAGGTTTTTGAAACAAACAATATAACTCATCATTACTCATAAAATATTTATACTACACAACTAAAAACATATACAGGTAGTCCCCGATTTACGAGCGAGATCCGTTACAACGAGGCGCTCGTAAACCGGAAATCTCGTAATTTGGAACGGCCGCCATTTCTCTCGTAAATCCGGAAATCCGCTCGTAAATTGGAACGGTTTTCGCTAGCGCGACTAAAAACACTCTATTTTCATCTAAAAACTACTTTTGAGTGCATAAAAATGATCGGAAACGTGTGTTTATATGCTTAACTAACTAACTGTAGTGAAAAAACACATGAAAACTCAGTATTTTTTTCGTTTTTTCCAAAAATTCGCAGCTCGTAAGTCTGGAACCTCGCAGATCAGAGCGCTCGTAAATCGGGGACTACCTGTATGCATATATTTCGAAATATTTTTATTTTATTATTTCATTTTTATTTTAAAAAAAATTAAGTCTTCAATGTAAAATGGTGAATAGCTCCAGAAGTTCCAGTGGGGCGGCGCCCTAGTGCCCCCTATTGGCCGGCCGCCCCTGATATATATATGTGTGTGTGTGTGTGTGTGTGTGTGTGTGTGTATGTGTGTGTGTATATATGTGTGTGTATATATATAGCAATTTGCAAATATCAGACTTTAATCTCTGATTTCTCATTTTTCTTCTCCAAATTCTGACTTTATTCTCCAAATTTTGACTATTTTTTTCGCAGACCTCTTGAGATAAAAGCCCTATTTCTGATATTTTTCCTCTCAAAAAGGGCAGAATTCTGGCTACTGACATTTTTTCAGAATTCAAAAGTCATAATTCTGAAAATAAAACAAATGCATTTCGTTGTGGCCCCAACCCTCTTCTGTACAAAAGAGGTTTTAAATGAAAGAAACAAAATATGAAGATAAAGTAAATAGAAAAACATGTCTCAATTTTCTGGATGGAATGTGAAACGAAACGTTTCAGCACAAAAATAAATAAATAAATAAATTGTCTGGATGACCTGACTGAAAATTGTTGGATGTGTCAGTTTTGATATCTAGGTCAAACATTTTGGCATGTTTTGTCAAAATAAAAAAGTCAACATATTAAAAAAATTTGTAAAATACCGGTACATTTCAAATACATGTCTACAAATCAAGACTTCCCAAATAGCATCTCAGTTTGGTTGCTGATTAGTTAAAAGCAAGGAATCAATTCACTTTTTTGTTCCCTCAGGTATACAAAGAGTCCTGTGTCCCAAATGTTAGTTTTTCATAAATTACCACACTAAAAATATGTACAGTAAAATGTGACCTTAATTTTTACAATTTCCAAAAAAATAATGCAAACATTGATGTTGCAGGAACAAAATAATCTAGTCACACATTTTTTAAATGCAGTTTTCTCTTTAAAACTGCTGTCTCACAGTTGAAATCACCTTTATGTTTTCCAGGAAGATGCTCGCATTCACATGGTATACAAATCTTTTGGACGAGAGGGACTGAGGGATCTCTTCGGTGGTAAGATGGCAGTTGAATGGGTTGGACACCTAATGGGAAATTACCATTCTAATAGCAAAAGAGCTATTTTGTCTTGTAATGTATTTACGAGTGAATGTAATTCTTGTTTTTGTTTATCAGGTGATTTACCAGAGCCTCCGTTCCCTAGCCCCCCTTTTCCTGGGTCAAAAGTTGTTCACTGGAGAAAAAAGAGACAAGTATGTGTTTGGTGCGGGTGTATTTGTTGAGAAACTATTATACCGGTAATAGAAACGCTGATGAGCTGATAATTACCTTGTCGATGCTGTTTGTTCAACACTGATTGCTCTGTTTTGCACACACGTGTTTGAAGATAATTATGAAGGCATGCTTTTTCCAAACACATCTGCTCCCAATCCATCTGTTTTCTCTCATTTTACTGTTTTTCTTCTTTTATGAAATATTTATTTGAATAGTAAGAGGTACTGTCCGGCCTCATCTTTTCAAACATGTGCAGTCAGTCTGCAGCTACATGCGTCTCAGCTCTCCAAGCTGCTCTCGCATTTTGAACAATCTGGCAAAGAGACACGTTTTGTTTCGCGTTTGAAAGTTCAAACTTATTGATCTGTTGTTACTTTTGAGTTGCATGCGACACAGGAAACACGAGTGGACCCGTGAGTTTGCTGCGCTATTCTTAGATGCACATTGATATGCAAAGTCTTGGCTGTAGAAACGTGTGATGAAAAAAAAGACCGTTTGTTCATCTATTAGAAATAATGAATCTGCTGTCTTCTCTCAGGCTCCAAGATGGTCACGAAGTGTTGAAGACGAGACCAAATACATTGAGTTGATGGTGATCAACGACCACATAATGGTGAGTTTTAACAGCCGTACATATAAATATTGTACTGGTTTATTATTAAATACAGGTAGTCCTCGACTTACGACGGCCTCGACTTACGACGTTTCGGGGTTACGAACGCCCTCCCATTGAAAAGCATTGTTCGAGTTACGCGGTTTATGCGCCTTTACACCAGAAAATACGGTACCGGAACTCAGCGGAAATTTACAGGAAGAGGGGGGAGCTTGACGCACGCTCAGTAGAGCAGGAGACCTCATTGTTTGGGACAGGCTGACCGGAGCAGAGGGCTAATATGCTAACAGACCTTACTGTAAAACTCTGGACCGCTGGACCACGCGCAGAGACCTTATTGTTTGGAGCGGAGGTTTACGAGGCAGAGAGGCTACAGCTGAGCAACGAGCTAACATGCTAGCAACGAGCTAACATGCTAACAGACGTTGCTGTAAACGCTGTGGACCGCGTGAAGCTGCAGGACCAGCTCCCAGTAAGAAATTAACTATTTTTTTCCTTCATTATGGCTCCGAATGTATGTGTTTTTTGATAATTATGTAGGGTAATGTATTAGGATAGGCTACGTGCTTGGTAAAAATACAGTACTGTACGTATGAGGTGCCGTTTGGACGTATTTTCCGACTTACCACGATTTTCGAGTTACAAACGGGCGTAGGAACGGAACTCGTTCGTATGTCGGGGACGACCTGTATTGTACTGATTTAATGTTTGATTAATCAAAATAAAAGAAATGAAGATACACTGTGTAAAGATTACCCTAAAGCCAGAAATGTGTGTTTCTGTTCTACCTTTATGACTTTTTAGCCCATGAAGCAGCTCAGATGAAACAAATTCAGATTTGTTGCCTTTTTACTGGTTTCATCAAACAAAACCAAATATTGTCCAATTGAGCAACAAGTATAAAATATTGTGTGGATTGTTATATGTTGGGTTTTATTTAGAGTACACCATTCGAATGTTTTAACTTTAAAACACCGTTTACCACTTTTTTCAGACTACAGTAAGGCGCAATAAGCTAAACAAGTTCATTTTGACATATTTTTGAGAGCCGTGTACCACATGAAATCATTTTGAAGTCAGTAAGCACAACTATAATTAATAAATAAGGTGCACTGGATTATAAGGCTCGCTGTCGATTTTTGAGAAAATTAAAGGATTTTAAGTGCGCCTTATACTTTCTTCTTCTTCTTTCGGCTTTTCCGTTTTCAGGGGTGGCCACAGCAAGTCATCCTCCTCCACCTCACTCTGTCCTCTGCATCCTCTGTCCTCACTCCAACTACCTTCATGTCCTCTCTAACTGCATCCATATATCTCCTCTTTGGTCTCCCTCTTTGTCTTTTTCCTGGCAGCTGCATTTCTAACATCCTTCTACCAATATACCCACTGTCCCTCCTCTGGACATGTCCAAACCATCTCAGTCTGGCCTCCCTAACTTTATCTCCCAGTTGTTCAACATGTGCTGTACCTCTGATGATCTCATTCCTGATCTTATCCATCCTTGTCACTCCTAAGGAGAACCTCAGCATCTTCATTTCTGCTACTTCCAGTTCTTTCTCCTGTCTTTTTGTCAATGACACTGTCTCCAGACCATACAACATAGCTGGTCTCACCACTGTCTTGTAAACTTTTCCTTTGACCTTTGCTGACACCTTTTTGTCACAAATCACTCCTGAAACTTTTCTCCATCCGCTCCATCCTGCCTGGACTCTCTTTTTCACCTCTTTACCACATTCCCCATTTTCCTGGACAGTGGACCCCAAGTACTTGAAGTCCTGCACCTTTGTGACCTCTGCTCCTTGTAGCCTCACTGTTCCACTGGCCTCCCTCTCATTCACACACATGTACTCTGTCTTACTACGACTGACTTTCATTCCTCTTCTTTCAAGTGCATACCTCCACCTCTCCAAGTTCTCTTCCACTGTTCCCTGTTCTCACCACAGATCACAATGTCATCTGCAAACATCATAGTCCATGGGGATTCCTGCCTGACCTCATCTGTTAGTCGGTCCATCACCAGAGCAAACAAGAAGGGGCTCAGAGCCGATCCTTGATGCAATCCCACCTCCACCTTGAAGCTATCTGTCACTCCTACAGCACATCTCACCACTGTCCTGCTGTCTTCATACATGTCCTGTACCAGTCTAACATACTTTTCTGCCACTCCAGATTTCCTCATGCAATACCACACCTCCTCTCTTGGCACCCTGTCATATGCTTTTTCTAAATCCACAAACACACAATGGAGTTCTTTCTGACCCTCTCTGTACTTCTCTATCAACATCCTCAAAGCAAAGATGGCATCTGTGGTGCTCTTTCTTGGCATGAAACCATACTGCTGCTCACAGATAGTCACCTCTTGTCTAAGCCTTCCTTCCACAACTCTCTCCCAGATCTTCATCGTGTGGCTCATCAACTTAATTCCCCTGTAGTTGCTACAACTCTGTACATCACCCTTGTTCTTAAAAATGGGAACCAGCACACTTCTTCTCCATTCTTCAGGCATTTTCTCACCCTCAAATATTCCATTAAATATTTAATAATAATAATAATAATAATAATAATAATAAACTTTATTTGTATAGCACCTTCCTACAATGCCTTGCATTGACCAAGGTGCTTAACAGGATAAAAAGATGAATGAACTGGAACAATAAATCAATGAAAATAGAATAAGAAACAACAGCAATAAAAGAAGGCAATGGAAATAAAAATGCTACATACTAAAATACCAAAAGTAATAAAAGTTACACACTGAAAGCTTTTTTGAACAAGTGGGTCTTCAGTCTGGTTTTGAACAAAAACCTCACTGCCACCTCTCCAAGACATTTCCAAACCTCCACTGGTATGTCATCAGGTCCTACTGCCTTCCCCTTCTTCATTCTTTTCAGAGCTTTCCGGACTTCACCCTCACTAATCTTTCCCACTTCCTGGTCCACAGTTTCTATGACCTCCACTCTTCTTTCTCTTTCATTCTCTTCATTCATTAGCTCCTCAAAGTAATCCTTCCATCTTCCCATCACACTCTCCTCACTTGTTAGAACATTCCCATTCCCATCTTTAATAAGCCTAACCTGCTGCACATCCTTTCCAGCCTGATCCCTCTGTCTTGCCAATCGGTACAAGTCCTTCTCGCCCTCTTTAGTGTCCAGTCTCCCATACAACTCATTGTACGCCCTCTGCTTTGCCTTAGCTACTTCCCTCTTTGCTCTATGTCCCATCTCCTTATATTCCTGTCTCCTCTCTTCAGTCCTCTCACTGTCATATTTCTTCTTGGCTAATCTCTTTCTTTGAATGGCGTCCTGCACTTCACTATTCCACCACCAGGTTTCCTTATCATCCATTCTCTGTCCAGATGACACACCAAGTACCTTCCTACCTGTCTCTCTAATTACTGTTGCTGTAGTAGCCCAGTCACTTGGAAGCTCTTTCTTACCACCCAGAGCCTTTAACAGCTCGTCTCTGAATTTCTCACAACATTCTTCCTTCTTTAGCTTCCACCATTTGGTCTTCTTCTCTGATTTTACTCTTTTTCTCTTCTTCGCAACAACAGTCATTCTACACACAACCATCCGATGCTGTCTGGCCACGCTCTCCCCTGCCACAACCTTACAGTCTCCAATCTCCCTCAGGTTTCCTCTTCTACACAGAATGTAGTCGACCTGTGTACTCCTTCCTCCACTCTTATAGGTCACTCTATGTTCCTCCCTCTTTTGGAAATAGGTATTGACTATAGCCATTTCCATTCTCTTGGCAAAATCCACCACCATCTGTCCTTCCTGGTTTCTTTCCTTGACACCAAACCTACCCATCACTTCCTCATCCCCTCTGTTTCCTTCACCAACATGTCCATTCAGGTCTGCTCCAATCACCACTCTTTCCTCCCTGGGAATACTCTCTATCACTTCATCCAAATCTTTCCAAAATTTATCTTTCTCCTCCCCATCACATCCAACCTGTGGAGCATAACCACTGACTATGTTTAGCATCAGACCTTCTACTTCTACCTTCAGACACATCACCCTATCTGACACTCTCTTCACCTCTACTACATTCTTTGCCAACTCCTCCTTCAGGACCACCCCTACTCCATTTCTCTTTCTATCCACACCATGGTAAAACAGTTTGAACCCTGCTCCAATACTGCGAGCCTTGCTGCCCTTCCACTTGGTCTCTTGGACACATAAAACATCTACCTTTCTTCTCTGCATCATGTCAGCCAGCTCTCTACCTTTGCCTGTCATTGTCCCCACATTTAGAGTTGCAACCCTCAGTCCTACATTCTTCACTTTCCTCCTCTCCCTCTGTCTCCTGACACGTTTCCCTCCTCGGGGTCTTCGACTAACAGTAGTACAATTTCCGCCGGCACCCTGTTTGTCAACAGCACCGGTGGCGGACGTTGTTAACCCGGGCCTCGACCGATCCGGTATGGTTTCACTTTGATGAACTCGCATTATTGTTTTGGCAAGTGTTTTACATCGGATGCCATTCCTGACACAACCCTCACCATTTACCCGGGCTTGGGACCGGCACAAGAGATACACTGGCTTGTGCTCCCTAGTGGCTGGTTTAAGTGCGCCTTATACTGTAGTCTGAAAAATACGGTAATTAAAAAAAAGGTAAAAAATACGAGGCTTCTAGTTACGGTAGTTAATATTTAATGGATTTATTTAAGACTCGTCTTTTTACACTGACATTTGGGTAGCATTCTATTTTATCTGCTTTTATCTTATACTGTACTTTTATTTTTATTTCCTATTTATTTTGCCTCTTACATGATTTTAATGTGAAGCACCTCAACATTTCTTTGTCCTGCATAAATAAAATTTACTTACTCGCCGGTTAATTTCAACTCAACTATAGCTTTGACAAAATAATAAATCAACTTTTTATTTCTGTGTCAAAAGAGCTGAAGGCGTGATATCAGAACAATACATCGAGGTAAACTAGGATCACAGCGGAAAGGTTCATTACTGTGAAAAATGTTGATTTAGCAGAAAAAAATAAGATAAAATAAGTGTGTACTCTGATCAGACTGCTTTTGATTTCTATACATTGTTTATAAATGTGTGTGCACAGTCTAGATTTACATATAGGCTGTAAAATAAATTGATTCCAGATCATAAATCCCCTCTTCCTGTGTTTCCCCTCTCTGCTCTCTATCTCTTTCTTCTCCTCTAGTACAAGAAGCATCGTCTTTCCGTTGGGCACACAAATAACAACGCTAAGACAGTGGTCAATATGGCTGACGTGGTAAGAAACGTATCGATCCTCTTCTTGGAAACAGTCACTCTCAGGTCTTGAATCAGAGGCGCAGATCTCTTAATTAACCAACTCGCTCCAATGAATCCTCCCCGCCCCTCTCCCACCCCCTGGGTCTGTAATGTGCTTCGAGCAGCAGCCATTAACCAGGCCGACGATGAGTTTCCAGTTTTCAGTGGACTGGTGCATCCAGCAGAACTGATGCGGAGAAGGTTTAAGTATTTGCAGTGCTGAAATCTGACCCGCTGAAGGCCTGTAAGCTGATAGGCTGATGATGAAGCTCGGCAGAGGTCGAGCTTTTTGCCGTGTCCTTGGTGATGATCATGTGAAGCAGACTCCTTTTAGGAAGGACACATTGAATTTCAATGTGGGGGCACTGCACATTACAGCAAATGCCTTGTAGGATATCTTTTACATTCAGAATGTGAGGAAAGTAAGCTGGAAAACTATCTGGCCTTGAATATTTGTACTTACAACTGGGTTGTGCTGATACTTTTTACTCTCGTCCCATTCTCAAGCGTTGGCTTCAATAGGCTGGAAATCTCTCGACACAAACCTTCGCCTGGCTTGTCCTTCAGACGGTTGCCTGCGTCGCCTGCTCTCTGGTGGCGTGCTCGCTGCTGTGTGGCGGCAGGATCACGGGGACAGTTTGGGTTGCGTCTCAATGAGCAGCTGGAGATGCTGATGAGAATGAGACACGCCCGTCATTTGCAAAATTTATCACATCGCATCACCGCAAATGCTCTTTGGCGATTTTGGTCACGCGACGACTTTGACACAAACGCTTATGACTTAAACATATATATATATATATATTTTTTAAGTTTGACTCTGGGTTCTTGTTGAATCCCCAGATTTTCAGGGAGCAGCTTAACACCCAGATTGTGCTCGTCGCCATGGAAACCTGGTCGGTGGACAACAAGTTCAACATCGACGACGACCCCATGGTGACCCTCAAAGAGTTCATGAAGTACAGAAAAGACTTCATCAAGGAGAAATGCGACTCCGTTCACCTCTTCTCGTAAGTCTGGATGCCTAAGACCGTGTTCTGTGAGAACAACGTATTTTACCTCGCTTATTAAAATGTGTTTTTATTTGCAGAGGGAACCGCTTTCATAGCAGCTGGGGTGGAGCGTCGTACATGGGGGGAGTTTGCTCTCTTACTAAAGGCGGGGGTGTCAATGAGGTGAGTTCTTCTAAATTTAGGGTTCTGACTGCAGTTTGCATGATTGCATGATTGGCTTCAGAAAGTGGGACCACAACGTGTGCAGGAAAGATACTCTGAAAAGCACCATTAGATTACAGGTCTGGGTTTTAAGGTAAAACAGGAAATCATATAAGTGGATTAGATCAGTCTGACAATGTATTAAAGTGGAAAAGAAAGACGATAACGAGCTGAAATAAGACATTTACGCTGAAAGAAAAGGAAGCATCAGGGAACAAATCTTCATTTTAAAATTTGATCAAAAGCTTCATTAGATCTATACCCAACATGTACAGTAGTCTGGTCTGCTGTCTGTACATTCCTGTTGTAGATTTGTTTACCTTGAACTTCACTTATAGCCTCTAAATTTCTTCCTTATCAGTTGAGATATTTTTTGTTTCTATTTGTCAATAACGTGCATGTTTCGTGCTTGTGTTTCAGTTATGTTTTAGTTTCTTCTAAATATCCAGAATAATTTTTTTTTACTTCAAAGAAGACTTTAATGCTAAATAACTACACTTATATTAATCTGTTCTAATTCTAATGGATTATAATCATCCTTAGATTTTTTTTCTTTGCCCTAATCTAATATCATGAATCTTCATTTTACTATTCTCTCTGGTCTGTGTTTACAAGTATGGAAAAACAAACGAGATGGCGATAACCCTGGCTCAGTCTCTTGGGCAGAATATTGGTATTTTTTCTGACAAGAAGAGGATTCTCAATGGTATGATTTCAACCTTTTCTGAGCTCTTTTTATACTTTTTCTTTTTAATAACCACACCTGAAAGTCTCATTTTGGTACTATGTTCAGGTGAATGTAAATGCGATGATCAGTGGGCAGGCTGCATCATGGATGATGTTGGGTAAGTTGACATGAACTTACATTTACTCCTTTCTCTTCTAGAAATCTGTCATTTCTCACAGATGCTGCAGATTCAGTTGGCCATCTCGGCTTTTCTGATAACTTTATTTAAGTTTACTAAACTATAACTTGCTCCTGTTGGTATAGACTTTTAGTAAATTTTTGGATGTGGTGAACATTACCTGTCTCGTTCTGCTTACTTTAATATATATTTACTATATGCATGCATAAGTCTATTCAAAAAGTATTTGGAATGTTATTGTAGTTCCGTAATTTACCACTAGGTGTCAGTGCAGGTGCATTTATGGGCTCAGTTTGAGCTATTCAGCACTGATTTATTTAATTTCTTACTGGCTGAAAAAAGAAAACAGTGTATCAATAAACCTATGGTTTTTTTCTGTGCTGTAGCTTGCTTAGCCTTGTGTGGATGTGTTTGTATGTGTGTGTGTTTGTGAATGTATACCCCTTTTCTTAAATACTTCTTGCGTTCCTCTTTTATCCCGAATGGGACAGCAGGTGAGCTGAAGCTTGCTAAACCGTTGCTTGCGCTGGTTTTTGAACAAACCGGCTGCCAAGGAGAGGGTTGCCAGTCATCACAACCTTTCCCATTTCATTCAGCAAAACCTCGACCTCCGCGGCCCCCCAGCTTCTCCGTTTTTAAACGACATGAACAAATACACCTCAGTGTGCTGTTTTATGAAACACTGGCTGTATTTTTCATCATCACTTTGTACATTTCTACTGTGGTTTAATTTGTATTCTTTAGCTTTTGGCTTATGCCACTGGTTGATCAACAACAAAAACTTTATATTTTTTTATTATTCCTTGAAGGCTCCCTCTCTGCTCTGTGTTTTGAAAAGTTCAGACATGTCATCACTTTTGTTCACGTCTATCCGATTGATACAGTCTGCAATGTCATTTTCATTCAATATCAATAATTATCTACTTTGTTTCAGTGTAACAAGCCCCCAACATTGAATTTGTCAATCCTGCTTTACTCATTGCCAGTCATTAACCTGCCTTTAGTGGTCACATGACAGAGGACAGGTGCTCCTTTTAACCCACAACCTGAAAATGGACTGAGGCACAATTTGTACCTCCAAAATCAAGTCAATGGTATTTCAGACGTTCGTATTCAATGAGCGACCTTTTGGTATTCTTCTGTACGTGCATGCCTGATTTACATGACCTGACTACTAACAGTTTTCACATTGTTTTCACAGGTTGTAGCTGATGTACATTAGCAGGTGTCTAAGCTGTTGTTTTTTGTATTTAAACTATACGCAGTCCACATTTAGCACTTCATCCAGATATGTACATTTTAAACATTCCAAAGTTTGCATCATCTTAACTTAAGGAATTAAATGTTTTGCTATGAAGGGATAGCTCAGATTTTGCAGTAGGGTTCTGTGAAGAAAAAAAACTGTTGGAGATAGCACTTTAAAATACCTCTGTTTGGAGAGATGAAGTCTGTGGTGACCACTGAAGAGAGAACAGCCGAAAGAAGAAGAAGAAAAAGAGGAAGAGCTTAATTCTGAGCAGATTGATGAGCTAATGGCTAATCCAAGTGGGGTCAACATCAAAGATTGCTTCCGTTTTAAACTAACTTCAATCACAAAAATGTAATCACGGTTCTTGCGAACGCTGTTTCACACACTGGTACATTGCCCTCACTTTCACATTTATGGGTATAGACTTTTCTGCTTATTTGCAAGACCAAGTAGCAGCAACTAGCTGTAGCATTTTTAGCAGGAATGTTGTAATATTTCTGTCAAATTAATTATTTAATGCAAAGAAATGTGTCAGTTGAATAATGTTCTGGAAGAATTTAAAAAAAGCTTAAGATCCTTTGACTTCCTGTGTAAATGATGCTCAAAGTATCAGCTGTGCTGCAAATCTTCTGTACAGTATATACCGAAAATCTAGGGATCTTCTCTGGTATGTCAGTGTGGCTAACACATAACAAAACTTTAAGAGCAAATCCAAACGTTGCTACACAACACAGTTCACCATGTAAAAATATAGCACGGTATGAAGGTCAAAGGTTATATATAAGTTTCTTTGAGTCAAAATATAAAACAGTATTTTTTCCATGTCAGTTCAGTGTTTTGTTGTTTAGTATCAGTTGGAGGGAAATCCTTATTGTAGCTGCAGAGTTTGAGGATGTGTTTTGTATTATGTTCATGTGCTTCGGTTTACTGAACAGTTTCTACCTGCCGAAGAAGTTCTCTGACTGCAACGTGGAGGAATATCACAACTTTCTGAACAGTGGAGGAGGATCCTGCCTGTACAACAAACCTCTGAAGGTACGGCAACACTCGCTCGCACAAACTGACGATCCGCATGCAAACTGTGTGAAGCCTGTGTAGTTATTTTAACAATAATCTGTGATTCACTAAGATATTTGTATTAATAAACAGGTACAGAACAACTTATCATAGGAAAGATAATTCATTCATTCCTCTGGACATTTTTGAATGTCCAGAGGACCAGACTTAGCTTTTCTACCTGGATTATTGAGCATGCATCAGGGTGTCATTCATTCAGCCTTTATTTAAACCGATAAGTCACATTGAGCCTTGAAGACTCATTTACAAGTGAGATCTGAACACATAGAGTTTGGAGACAAAAAAAAAATCCTAACACATTTTTGACCTCTGCTTGAAGGTCAAAAATGTGTTAAGGAAAAAAAGTCTCGCACACAAGCACATAATGACGCCGACATTACGCAGAGGGGGGAGGGGGGGGACTCAAAGGCGGTGAGAATGCAGCCGCAGAGGCACTGCAGAGTTCAGATAGAATCACTCAGTTCATATACAGTAGTTCCCTCTGGAGCTCTGTGCACACTCATGGGGGGGGGAGCTGCCGAGGACGGCCAGAGGCGAATCCAGAGTCCTGAAATGATGACAGAATGTTTATTCAGCTGGGCTCCTCTGAAAAGTCAGTGGAATTCCTTAGTAGAAGGATTGGGAGGGTGAGAGCGTCAGGTTTACAAAACTTCTGCAGGCGTGTTGAGATAAGACGGCCTGTCAAGGCCAGTCAGGGAGCCAAATTTCAGATAAACATGATTGTTTTGAGAACAGGCAGAACTTTAATGACATCTACCTTCAGTCTGTGTCGGTCCACTCGCTTCCGAATTGTCCAAATTAAAATTACCATACCAATGGAATGTGCCGGAGAAAAGTCCCCGAATCCATTCAGCCAAAAGTCTGGGTTCTCGAGACATGAACCAAGCCATCATGTAAGGCAGGCAGCGTGACCAGGTCCAGATTAGCTGCCGACGTCTTTCTTTTATGTTGATAAACCAGGAACCAGCCAAATCCAAAAAGCAGGAACCAGTTATCATAAATCAAATTAAATATATGTCCTTAAGATCCATAGATGACAGCAGAGATAGACACATCATCGTCTTCCAAGTCGATGAGATATCCAGCTGTGTGCATGCCAACACGGCAAATCGACTCGCCTACAGCCTGTCTTATCTTTAAAGAAATGTTATCATTTGTGTTGAGGGACCAACTGACCTAATTGAAGTCCATAGTTATGATTTGGAAGATTTTGTAGAAGAGAGGCTCTCAGACAGTTTCACAGACAAGACAAAGCAAAAAGAGGAGACATCCGCCCTTGAGAAGAGCAAGTGTTGAATGACAGAAAAAGTTATAGAATCCTATAAAACAATGGTTCTCAAACTGGGGTCCCCGAACCCCCGGGGGTCTGCGAGTCGGTGCTTGGGGTTCCGCAAAAAAACCCTGTATATTTTGGACTATAAGGCGCCTCGGACTGTAAGGCACAATATCAATGAACAGGTCTGCTTTTATACCTAGGGTGCACCGGATTATAAGGCACACTAAGCAAAACAAAACAGTGAGATAAGTCAAACTTTATTCAGCTCATTCACAATAACCACATAAAATTGGTTCGAGGTCAGTAAGCACAACCAGAATTAATACATAAAGCGCACCGGATTATAAAGCTCACTATTGATTTTGAGTCAAATTAAAGGATTTTAAGTGTGCCTAGTTCAAAAAATATGGTAATTATATATACTGTATATATATTATTATTTTTTTGACAAGCACACCCGTTAAAATACATCAAAATGCAGGAAATCCTGTCGGCTTTATTCAACATTTTTGCATGAAAAATACCCCATGTTTAAAAGTATAAAAATTGTATTAACATTGTTAATTTCCATTGCATTAAAGAGACAAATTGAAATAACGTATTTAATGAACATGTGGGTTATGAGCGGGTCCCTGAAACATTTTCTCCTCTGTTCCTGAACACAAAAAGTTTGAGAGCCCCTGCTATAAAGTACACAAGCCAACCCAAACCCCTAACCTGGTTAACAAAAATAGTATAATAAAAAGCATTCAGTCTGGGATTGTGATGGGAAGGTTGTCAGTTTCACTCCTTGGATCGACAACATCAAAATGTGGGTGGTAAAGGTGAAGTACCCACACCTGCCTCCACCCCCCTGGGTGCCCTATGGCAGCTCTCTGCTCCACACACAGGGCTGTGGTAGCTCAGTGGTCTGTGGTTGTATCAGGAAGGATATCCGGTATAAAAACAATTACCATGTCTTCATGCGAGTTAGTTCGCTGTGGTCACCCCTGAAGAAGGGAGCAGGCAGAAAAAATATATAATCCAAAGCCTAAAAGACCGTTCTGTTGTTTTGTTGTAAATTTTAAATGATCCTGAACGCTCCAATGAATACTTTTCTCAATATGCTGTTCTAGTGAACAAATAACGGGCTAAAATGCTTTAGTTTACATTTACATTTCATGTAATTCCCCAACTGCATTAATAAATTAATGTGTTTTCACATTATTCTTTTCCCTTTTTTCTTCTCAGCTGCTGGACCCTGCAGAATGTGGCAACGGCTTTGTGGAGCCAGGAGAGGAGTGTGACTGTGGCAGTCCAGCTGTGAGTTAAAATGCTAAAATAAAAGCAGATTACCGTCAACAGAATGTTTAAGTGTCAAACTATAGAAAAGCAATGTTTGCTTTCCTAAGAGCAGGACAGCCTCTTGCTCCAGCAGTATACCACAGACAGTACTACCTTCTTCAGGACTTTAGAAGTCTTTTTGTCCAAATGTTTGTCATGCACAATTTCTCATTTAATAACAGCCAAACCAAACACTTTGAATAAGCATTATATTTGTATTTTGTCCAAGATTGTCCTTAAGAATCTTTTAATCACATCTAATTTCCAATCAAAACTCACCCCTTCACCAGAGCAATATTTGAGACGATGGCCTTTTTTCCCCCCTCAAATATATTTAAAGATAAATGAAAAGAAGCCTGAGCAGTCTCTGTTTGTGTTTCAGGAATGTGCCAAAGAAGGAGAGAACTGCTGCAGGAACTGCACTCTGACCAAAGGCTCCAATTGTAGCAACGGACTCTGCTGCAATGACTGCCAGGTACAACGGGTCGAGCTACATGTATTATTGTCTGCTGGGGTATCAGTGGCAACCTGTTCTGGATGTACCCCGGCCCTGATTGCTGAAGATAAGCACAGCTCCTGGTGATAAACGATTGTTAGAATGTTGTTTTGAATGGACGAGCCTGTCTTGAAACCACTGATAGTTCTTTGTAACGTTTGAACAGAAAAGCTGATCGGACCCAGACTCAATATGGTATTAGAGGACCAGCATTACAGTGGGTATCTAGCTATTTAAAAGATAGGAAACAATTTGTACAAATACATGATGTAAGATCTGTCCTCTATAATATCACATGTGGAAGGCTCTGTACTTGGACCAAAGCTATTTATTTTATATGTGAATGACTTGGTAAATGTGTCAGGACTCCTTAAATGTGTACTTTTTGCTGATGATACCACATTTTTCTGTTTAGGTGAAGATGTAGAACAAATGTTGGAATTGATAAAGACAGAATTTGTCAAGATACAAACTTGGTTTAAAATAAATAAATTATCATTAAATCTAGAAAAAACTAATTACATGATATTCGGTAATAAAAAGAAAACTGTTGATGTTCCACTCAAAATTGAGGATGTTGAGATTTGTAGAGTGAGTGAGGTGAAGTTTTTGGGTGTTATCATTGATGACAAACTGACATGGAAACAACACATAAATTCTGTAAGAATAAAAATAGCTAAATCGATTGCAGTACTGTACAAAGTCAGAGACCTATTGAATGATAAAGCTCTGTATTTGTTGTATAACACAATCATTGTTCCACACTTAATCTATTGTATTGATGTTTGGGGGAAAGCGTGTAAAACAATCACAAAGCCTATTTTTGTATTACAGAAAAGAGCTGTAAGAATTATCACTAGAAAACATTACCGTCATCCATCAAGTACATTATTTTATCAACTGAAGTTATTGAAGTTCCATGATTTGGTAGATTATAATATTTTATCAGTTATGTATAGGGCTCAAAATAATGCATTACCTTTAAATATCCAAATGCATTTTGTTAAAAGACAAAGTTGTTATAATCTTAAGGGGACAGAGATGTTTGTAAAACCACAATTCAGAACTAGTTTGAAGGGACGTTCTACCTCAATCCAGGGAATTAGATTATGGAATGGCTTGGAGAATGTAGTTAAAAATGCCAAGTCAATGTTTACATTTAAGAAAATGATCAAAATGAATTTGTTAAAAAAAATATATGAAATGACGTAATGTGTATTGTATTAGTTAGAAAATTAGAAAGAGTTAGTCATTTTGTACTGTTGGTGGAAGATTATTATTGTTTAATCTGATTGTTTGAAAAAAGGGGCAGATATAATAAGATTTATTCTTCTTTCTGCTACCTTTCATTTTTTTATATTTTGTACGTTATCATCTATGGGATTGTCTTGTATTGTGTTTCTTTTGTAAAAAAATGAACAAATTTAATAAACATAAACATTATTTGCCGCTGCAGATGGAGCTCATGGGAGTTGTGTGCAGAGATGCAGTGAACGACTGTGACATCCCAGAAAACTGCTTGGGCAATTCCAGCCAGGTGAGCGATGGGGGCTTCTCTCCAGCTTTTTCAAAATCCACGAAACAAGTTTGAAGCTTGCAGAACATTCCTACGCTCAGAGCCTCCTGTTTGTCTTTCAGTGTCCACCGAATGTGCACAAGATGGACGGTTACACGTGTGAAAAAGACCAAGTAAGAAGTTTGACATTTTGTCAAACTCTTTCTCTATTTGACAAAAAATAATAATAATTAACTGAAGTTTGAGCTACTTTTATCCTTTAGATTTTATCAAGACACAACTTAGTTTTTCTTGTTCTCTTTAGGGCCGCTGCTTCAACGGAAGGTGCAAAACCAAAGACCGACAGTGCAAGTACATTTGGGGGGAGAGTAAGTGAGAAGATTTAATGTAACCAGTCCTGCATTGGCTGGTAAAGCTCTGTACTTAAAGTTTGTTTCCCCTCAGAGGCAACAGCAGCTGAAAAGTTCTGCTACGAGAAGCTCAACATCGAGGGGACAGAAAAAGGCAACTGTGGAAAGGACAAGGACACCTGGGTCCAGTGTAACAAACAGTACGCTTGTCACTTCTGGGACCAGCACCTTCGTGGCTCTTGGTTATTTTCTCTCTGGTTGATCTGGGTTTGCTCTTCTTGTGTTTCAGGGATGTCCATTGTGGCTATCTGTTGTGCTCCAACATCTCTCCTGCTCCTCGGCTCGGGGAGCTGCATGGAGGACTCACGTCTTTCTCTGTAGCCCAACACAGCGCCTCTCTGGACTGCAGGTTTGTTTACATGCACAGCATACTATTTATTAAGGTAAATAAGTTAAATCATAATCATGAGTAAAGATTCAACAAGACGAGAGATTCTGTGTAATCTTTGCAGCGTTGTGTCATTGTGTTTAAAACACCCACCTGTATAAATAAAGGTTGAATGAATGATTGAACATAGCCCAACACAGTGGCTATGTTCTGTTAGAAACTCTGTCTCGTCTCCTGTCCAGCGGCGGTCATGTGCTGATTGATGGAGACACTGACCTGGGGTATGTCGAGGACGGGACGGCCTGTGGAACAGACAGCATCTGCTTCAACCACAAGTGTCTCCCAGTTCAACAGTTCAACTTCAGCACCTGCCCCGGGACCACCGACAAGAGCATCTGCTCTGGAAACGGGGTACACAGCAACATGACTCATGCACAAACATTCCCCTGAAACTGTTCACAGTGTCACTTCAGAGTTTTGTTGGCTTTTAAAAGTACAGGTAGTCCTTGACTTACGACGGAGTTCCGTTCCTACGCTCCGTCGTAACTCGAATTTTGACGTAAGTCGGAAAATACGTACATACTGCCCCATATACATGTACAGTACTGTACAGTTACCAAGCACTTAGCCTATCCTAACACAGTACCCTACATAATTATCAAAAAACACATACATTTCAGAGCCATAATGAAGGGAAAAAATAGTTCATTTCCTACTGGGAGCTGGTGAAGCCTTCTTCCGTCTGTTAGCATGTTAGCTCGTTGTTCCTCCAAGCTCTGCAGCTGCCTGTAGTTTTCCATTGCTTTGCGTGGTTCAGAGCTTTACATTAAGGTCTACTGTATTAGCATGTTAGCTCGTCCCTCCTCGTCGGTCTGCCGGTCAAAACAATAAGGTCCGGCCCTGTCAAGCTACTGCTTCTGCTGTCAAAACCAGAAGGAACTCGGAACTCGGCTTTCAAAATAAAAATTTTCTAAATACTGTATACAGTACTGTATATATATATATATATATATATATTTTTTTTTTAAATGGATATCCGTGACGTAACCCCGAAACGTCGTAACTCGAGACCGTCGTAACCCGAGGACTACCTGTATAAAGTTATTTGTTGTCTGTCTCACTTACGTTTAAAGGATTTAATGGGGGCTGAATTATTTCATTTTTTTAAACAAAACAAAAATATTGCCCCTCGTAGGGTCTCTCAAGGCAGGTTGGTCCTTGGTGGCAGGATGGACAAAGAGCGACACACTCGTGTGGACCAAAACAAACAAAACAAGGAGCTTGTTGTCCCTTGCCTGGATGTGGGTTACCGGAGCCCCACCCTGGAGCCAGGCCTGGTGGAGGGGCTTGTTGGCAAGTGCCTGGTGACCGGGTCTCTACCCATAGGGCCCGGTTGGGTTCAGCCTGAATGAGTAACATGGGTTTGCCTTCCTGTGGTCCACCATCTGCAGGAGGGCCCATATGGTGCATGACGCCATATGCAGGGTCTGAAGGTTGGGGCCTTGACACTCTGACCCTGGTTTACCAAAGCTGGCTTTTGGGACCTGGACTGTACCCTCTCCACTGTGGGGGGTGCTCTGCGAGTACGGGATTGGGGGCCCATTGCTACAGGCTGTTCGGTCCCTATACAAGTGGTGCAAGTGTTTGGTTCACATTGCTGACCCCTTCAGGGTGGGAGTTGGCCTCCACCAGGGCTGCCCATTGTCACCGATTCTGTTCATAGCCTTCATGGACAGAATTTCTCGGTGCAGCCAGGTGGTGGAAGGAGTCCAGTTCGGTGGTCTCAGGATTCCATCTCTGGTCTTTGCAGATGATGTGGTCCTGTTGGCGTCATCGTGCCGTGATCATCAGCTCTCACTGGAGCAGTTTGCGGCCGAGTGTGAAGCGGCTGGGATGAGAATCAGCACCTCCAAATCCAAGGTCATGGTCCTCAACCGGAAAAGGGTGAATTGCTCTCTTCAGGTTGAGGGTGAGGTTCTGCCTCAAGTGGAGGAGTTCACGTATCTTGGGGTTTTGTTCGCGAGTCAGGGAAGAATGGAGGATGAGATTGACAAATTTCTACAGTATTGCAGACTCTGTGCCGGTCCGTTGTGGTGAAGAGGGAGCTGAGCTGTAAAGTGAAGCTCTCTGTTTACCGGTCGATCTACGTTCCTACCCTCACATGACCCACTCTGACTGGACTGCAGGTACACAACCTTTTTGGCTACAAACTCTGGGTAATTACTGAAATAATGAGCTCGTCGATACAGGTGGATGAGATGAGTTTCCTCTGCAGGGTAGCTGGACTCTGACTTGTCTAGTGTGAAAACAACCTTAGAGATAGGGTGAGAAGTTCAGTTAGCTTGGAGGGTCAGAGAGTAGAACCACTGCTCCTCCACATTGAGAGGAGCCAGTCGAGGTGGCTTGAGCAGCTTGTAAGGAGGCTCCCTGGACGCCTCCCTAGGGAGGGGCTTTGGGCATGTTCGACTGGGAGGAGACCCCGAGGAAGACCCAGGACACACTGGAGAGACTGTCTCTCAGTTGGCCTGGGAACGCCTTGGAATCCTCCCAGGAGAGCTGGAAGAGGTGGCTGTAGAAAGAGATGTCTGGACCTCCCTGCTCAAGCGGCTGCCCCCGCGATCCGACTTTGAAACTAGCACAAGAGGATGAATGAATGGATGGACGGACGGACAGATGGACGGACGGACGGATGGATGGATAATTAGTTATGCCTCTCTGAAAGTGTAGCTGTTTCTGGTTATTATGTATTGATGAGTCCAAGGGTCAAGAACCTTCATCATGATCTTGATGTGTAGAAAACATCTGAAACTCAGTCACTGAAAACAAACATTTCTTATCCAAGTCAACTTGTTTTACTCCACTTGCCTCCAAAAAACAACAAATTGTAGATGTAAATCCAACGACTATTGAGTTTTGTTTGTTTTGGTAAAATCTATCCACTGGTTCATTAGCTATTTTACTAACAGGCATGCAGCCAGATGGACACAGAAACACAGGCAATTGCATGACTTATCATCTATATAAAAAAAAAGTTCTGATCAAATTTGTTGCTAGTTTGGACAGATAAAGCATGTGCATTGCCAATCAGAGAAAAAAAATACTAACATGTGGGTAATTGTTGAGATAAACAAATAGTTTAAACAAATTTCTGGATACTTAGCAGCTTTTTATTCATTTAATGATACAGGCAACAAGTTTTTATGCGTTATTGTTTGTTGTTGTGTATTAAGACCATGTCAAACTCACCTGGTAACACATCAGAGCCAAAACCAGGTGATCAAAACACTTTAAAAAAATTTTTTTTAATAATAAAATCATTGAAGGTTTGGCTCGCAAATATCTACAAACCTCGTGTTACTTTTAAAATGTCAAACTATGTATGTGCATTATAATTATTTACTAAATAAAGTTTTAGAGTACAGTACAGTATACCAAAAGCATCTTGTCAATGAAAAATATTTGACTTTTTAGTTAAACATTTTCCATTAGCTTTTTTCTTTTCACCACAGAGCAAACAATTTATTTTCTATTTTTTTATTGCTAATTTTGAGTTGACAAAAACGCACTATCCCAGTTTGGTCTAGGGATTCAATAAATCTTTGCTGATGAAATGTAAAACACACAGACAGGTGTTGTGTTGTGTTGCAGGTGTGCAGTAATGAGCTGAAGTGTGTGTGTTACCTGGGCTGGGCAGGAGACGACTGCAGCTTCAGGTCTCCGTTCAGTAATCTTGTAGCGGGACCATCTTCCTCTGTTTCAGGTACAGATTTTTTTTAAAACTCCTGTTCAAACCTTTTTTTTTTTAGATCCTGCTTGTTTGTCTTTCTCTCACTCTTTAACATTCAGGACTCCAACGTTCACATTCACCACTTCACACTCCTTCATTCAAGCCGTTCTGTTATCTCTCTCTCGTTTGAACAACCTTTTGCTTTGCACCTTTTTTTTTTGAATATATATGTGTTGGAGCCGTGTCCGCTCATTTTTAGCCACTGAACCACGCACGTCATTCTTTTGGTTTGCCATTATTTTCACACTCATTCTTTGTCGACAGGCTGATCTCTTTGACGGATTGACTCGAGGTCAGAATTTGAGTTCCTTTTTCACCGTTTGTCTTGTCTTTGTGGTCATTTACCTTTTATTCCCACCAGCTTCCGTTCACCGCAGTTTTCAAATTTTACTTTTAGTTTAAATTGTTTTGTTTTTTTATGACTGGGAAGGGATTCTGCGTGTAAGTTGCCGTCATGTTAGTGCTGAAGGTGAAAGCAGTTTGGTTCCTCTCAGTTTATTCTCCCTCCTTCTCCTTTCATTCTTCCTGCTAAATCTCTTGGTCTTTTTGTTTTGCTGCAGCGTTTTGTGGTTTCTGTGTTTCCCCGTGTGTTTAGATTGTTCAGACAAGAGGAGCACAGTCAGTTAACGCCTGATTTGGTTCCCCTCTCTCCTCCTCTGTCTTCCTCAGGCATCACCAGCACCAACATCATCATTGGGGCCATCACAGGCTCCGTCCTCTTTCTCGCCTTGATTCTGGCCGTCACGGCCTGGTGCTACAAGTGAGTGTCCACACAGACTGAGTGATCCTTTATGCACAACTTAATGAAAAAGTGCTGTAAAGATTCTGTTCTCTTCACAGGAGCTACAAAAAGAGGTGTTACGTTGAGTCTGAGGTTCACCGAAGATTCTGCCGGTTTGCTCCTTTTAAGACCTTTTCTCGCGTGGATTAAAGGCAGTGCTGGGGCTTGTTGGGGTGTTTTTTTAAAATGGCAACAATATTGTTTATGCTACATGATATCCAAGTTAAATTTTCTATTCTCAAAGCTTCTCTTCATATTTAAGCTTAAAGCCCAGTCTGTCCTTTTGAATAAATAGCTTTAAAATGCAATTTTTTGGGGGGGTCAAAATTTTTTTTTATATATACCGTAGTTGTAATAAATAAAAAAAACTGTAAATGTAAGATGCATCCTATGTATAGATACAAGTTCATTTTGTTTTTGTCTAACTTTTGTACAAAGTAGTTTTGTCATGTAAAAGCCAAAAAAATCCCATCCATTCTCAAGTTATTTTGAACTTTTATAGTAGTTGGAGCATTTTTGTTTGTAAATTCTGCAACAAATGTTTTAAGTTTCTTCAACTTTTTTGCACAAAAATTGCATTTAAAAGAAACTGAAGATCTTTATGTAATGGAGTTTCACCAGATGTAACGTCAGGAAGTTTTTATTTTAAAAAAATCTTTAAATTTTGGATTTTACGCTGATGTAAACATCACATTTTAGATCTTTCATAGATAAACACAAACGAACGTTAAAGCTTTCAAAGCCGCTTTTGAGAAAGTATCTGCTTTATTACTAGTCACTAGACTCAAGTTTTTAACCCCGGTTCAGATTTTTAATGATCAATATTCAGGAGACTCAGCTGTTCTTTTGATTTTTGACCTTGCAGCTGACCACCAGCTGACCAACCCTCTAGCTCTTCTTTAGTCTGCTTCAGGTCTGATCTGACTGACAGGAGCTTCTCTGTAAGCCTCAGAGAATCTTTTTCCTCCTCAGTCCCCCTCACGTGAAGTTCCCCAAGGATCCATTCTTGGCCCTTTTTCATTTTCCATCTACAAGCATATAATGTACTCCCCTTAGACTCTGTTTTTAGAAAATTGATCATGTGTTACGCAGACGACACTCAGCTCTACCTCAGTTGAAGCGCCGTCATTCTTTTTCACTATACCACTGCTTGACTGCCTCGCTGGGGTAAAAACTTGAACAGCTTTAAACCTTCTAAATTTTAATGAGGACAAACATTAAGTTATTTTCAGTCCTTCTCCTACAGATCTGGGCAGCTTCGAGCTGTTTGTTAAATCTCATGTTAAAAGTTAAAAGTTTGGGATTAATACTTGATTCAGATTTTAACCTTGAGAAACAGATTACTGGTAGTTCTGTAAGAAAAACATAAAAAATTTTCCCCTTTCAAATTAAGGCTTTTATGTAAAGATAATTTGTTTTAATGACTTTGAACAGATGATTCACGCTTACCGCTCAAAACTAGATCAGCGCTGCAGCTCTTATTTTATTTTTTACTTTTACTCGCTGGCTTTTATTTACAGCATGAGAGTTGACTCTTTTTTAAATTATTTTATTGGTTTTATGTTTTGTCTTGTCAACTTTTTTTTCTTTTTAATACAGCTGTTTCTAAATGTGTTTTACAAATATTTTTAAATTGATTTATTTAATTTTGAAAATATTAGCTGCTATGTTGTTACACTTGATAATGTTTTTTATATATTGGAGCTCAGAAAATAAATGTACTGGGATATAGATTTTTTTTTCTGTTGAACCTGCCCATAATGCAAACAAATAAAGTATAATTTTCTTAAACTTGTATTTAATAAAAGTACTGTAGATGAGTAAATAATTGCTGATTTTTAGTAACACAATCAGCTTGTATTGGTTACAATTACATACAATTCACACAAAAATAAATCTGAAGGCAATACAGCCTGAAGATGTGCTAAGAAAATACAAGTGAGCAAATTAACAAAACATAAACTTGAAACTGGTTACATTCTTTTGTTAATTATCAGCAATTACTAATGTATACAAACAAACTACAGATTACTGGTAAGTCAATAAAAGTACTCCTTACAGTGGATATTCAGTTTACACTGTACTCTGAGAAATCAGTTATAACGTCATCTGCATGTACCATTTTATTCCCTGCTATGTTATTTCTACAGCATCTAAAGCCATTCCTCTGTGTTTACAGACAAATCCCCCCAGGTGACTATGTCACTAAGCCGGGGGACGCAGACTCTTTTTACAGTGACATGCCTCCGGGCGTCAGCACCAACTCCGGCTGCAGCTCCAAGAAGAGGTCAGCCTGTCTGTCCCACCTGCAGATTTGCACGCTGTCCTTCACTCCCTCCTTCCAATCCATTTCTCAGCACATCTCAGTGTTTGGCTTCAGGTGTGCCATTTCGTCATCACTCATTCGTATGCCAGAAACTGTATGCAAGTGTGTGAATGGGTTGCATTTTATTAAGTCAATGACGTGAATCTCTTCTCAGATCAAGCTTTGCAACTATCATAACTTTTGTCTCTGAATATCAAAATAAACAAAATGTGTGAACATTTTGGCGCTGAGGACTTGAGTGGCTCACGGTGCTTTTCACACGCAATTCCTCACATCTTGACATTTGACAAAAATGATAATGTACCATGGCTCCTGCCTCTTCATCGCCTCCATTTACCTTCCACTTGCTGCTCCAAACGCCGTAGACATGACAAACGGTTTAATAAGCGTCAATGAACTGTTTTGTTGTTGCTGTAGATCCAACGGTCTGTCTCATTCGTGGAGCGAGAGAATCCCTGATGCCAAACACATCACTGACATCTGTGAAAACGGGAGGCCGCGAAGCAACTCGTGGCAAGGTAACACACACAGCTCATGCAGCGAGTCAGTTGTGCTTCTATAGGACGTTACGCAACAGATTTCAGGATGTCACTGAGCAACCTGTCACTGCTGTATATTGAATCAACAGGGCATAATATCTTTATAGAAGCCAAGTTTGACAGTAAAATTAAGTTTTAGACTGAGGTCATCTTATCTGAAGAAATGACAAAGTTGCAGCTCTTTTGGTCATATCTCAAAGCGTTCTTCAGCGGATGTTGCTCAGTTCATTAGTGCTCAGATTATGTGTTGTGAATCACTCTCAGTTACTACCACGTCAAACTTTAGATCAATATTGGTCAAATTGATTGAGTTATAGCCATTTTTGTGTTTGCTAAGTTTGATTAGCTGTGGTGGCCATGTTGAAATGAATTGACTCCAAAAGTTAATCACCTATAGAGCTAAATCCACTTATTACTTTCAGAAAGTTCTTATCAAATGTATCCATCGTTTTGAGAGATATTTTGTTAACAGACGAAGTTAAAGAGGATTAAAAGCTCATTTTGCTACGGCACTGCATGATCTCTGTTTTTAGGAAACAAACTCTGTTTTCTTATATTATCCTGACTGATTCTTTCTCGTGCACACGAATGTATGAAAGTAAAGCGTGATCAATTTCTCTTTCTCTTCAGGAAACCTGTGCGGTAATCGGAAGAAGCTGAAAGGGAAGAAGTTCCGCGCTCGCTCCAACTCCACAGAGTAAGTTTCTAACCCTCGTGTTCGTGCACAAAATCCGTGGCATGTTTTAAACAAATGCATCAAGGTTTTTTATCAAAGATTAATTTTTACATTTTCTGTCAACAAATCCACTGAAAAGACCTAAACTGTTTATCAGGCACCCACTTGTACCCAACAAACATTGCAATGTATTCTGTGGCACTGCTATTGGTTTCTACTGAATAATTTTCCTTAATGAAATTATTGCAAGTTTATCGTTTTGTTAAATTTAATGGACCTGCAGGAGATAGTGATCAATAGGAGGACGTATTGCAGGTAGGAACTATTTGGTGAATTATTGGTGAGCCACAGTTTAAGACAAAAGAAACTACAGTGCCTGTGTTCAAGTTTCTCTGTGACAAAGATATTTGATTTTGGACCCTGACAACTAAAACTGGTCTTGAAATCAGATTTGTTGGCAACACAAAAAGAAATGGAGTTGTCGTTATCCTTTAAAGTTGAGACATACTTACAGAAAACCTTTTTTTTATTATCAGATACAGAACTGTGCAAAAGTCGAAAGTCATTTTTCATTTCTTTATATTTTATGTATCGATCGGTGTCAATCAATCAATAGTTTTTCAGGCTCTTTGAAAAAAATGTTGGCAGCTTTTTTTTTTTTTGCTGCATTGTGTGAGGAAATCTGGAGTGGCAGAGAAGTCTCTTAGACCAGTACAGGACATGTAGGACAACAGGACATGAATGAGGACAACAGGACAGGTTAGACTGGTACAGGGCATGTATGAGGACAGCAGGACATGTTGGACTGGTACAGGGCATGTATGAGGACAGCAGGACATGTTGGACTGGTACAGGGCATGTATGAGGACAGCAGGACATGTTGGACTGGTACAGGGCATGTATGAGGACAGCAGGACATGTTGGACTGGTACAGGGCATGTATGAGGACAGCAGGACATGTTGGACTGGTACAGGGCATGTATGAGGACAGCAGGACATGTTGGACTGGTACAGGGCATGTATGAGGACAGCAGGACATGTTGGACTGGTACAGGGCATGTATGAGGACAGCAGGACATGTTGGACTGGTACAGGGCATGTATGAGGACAGCAGGACATGTTGGACTGGTACAGGGCATGTATGAGGACAGCAGGACATGTTGGACTGGTACAGGGCATGTATGAGGACAGCAGGACATGTTGGACTGGTACAGGGCATGTATGAGGACAGCAGGACATGTTGGACTGGTACAGGGCATGTATGAGGACAGCAGGACATGTTGGACTGGTACAGGGCATGTATGAGGACAGCAGGACAGTGGTGAGATGTGCTGTTGGAGTGACAGATAGCTTCAAGGTGAAGGTGGGAGTGCATCAAGGCTCGGCTCTAAGCCCCCTTCTTGTTTGCTCTGGTGATGGACCGACTAACAGATGGACACGGAGGTAGTTGGAGTGAGGACAGAGGATGCAGAGGACAGAGTGAGATTGAGGAGGAGGATGACTCGCTGTGGTGACCCGTGAAGAGGGAACAGCCGAAAGAAGAAGAAAAAGAAGAAGGCGGCTGTGTTTTCCACTCCTTTTCTGACCTTGTACTTGACCTTTGTCAGTGAATTTGTCTTGTTTCTTCAACTCTTGACTCAGTCAGAATACAAAGGGCAGCTAAACTTAGGGATGAAACAGAACTGTTTCCAAACGTAACGAACAACTCAGTAAAGATGACACAGTTTGACACATAAAATAATATTTTAGCACCAACAAGGTAATTAGAAAGACCTGCTCGCCTCCAGACCTGCCAGTATCTGTTCCTCCGTCCTGTTCCTCTTAAACCCAGTCGATTGAAGCAGGTGGCCACTCGTTCTGAGCCTGGTTCTGCTGGAGGTTTCTTCCTGTTTAAAGGGAGTTTTTCCTTTCCATTGTTGCCTTTGTGCTTGCTCAGGATGGGAGACTGCGACGAAGTGAAGATTCAACACATCCTGCTGCCGTCCTTAGACAGAGAACTTTACTAATTGTTTTTTATGCATGTGAATGTTTCTGTTCAGTGCCCTGAGACGACTTCTGTTGTGACTTGGTGCTATATGAATGAACTGAATTGGAAACATGATATAAAACAGATGATCAAATGAAGGACGATGCATTTGTCAGGCGTCAGGTCTCAGGTCTTTGCTGAACTTGTTAAAGATACAACTTTCAGATATGGATCTTCTGCTTTAGATGGGGTTTTATTTATTTATTTTTGGGTAGGACACTTACATTTGTCCTCCACTTGTTTATTTTCTTATTCTTTTAAAGCACATTGTACTGTCATGGCCAGTTCTTTTTTAAAGCAGCCGAAGAAGAGCTAGGAAAGAGCTCCAGAAAGCCTGAAAAACCTGTTCAACCTCAAAAACATGATCATGACCATTAAAGGTGCAGTCTGCAGTTTCTGGAGTGCAGTCTAAATTATCTAAAAATATATTTTTAACATATTTCTTCACTTTGTCACTATCTCCTGACAGACTGATGTTAGACAAAGTAATCTTTGAAAAAACTATAGTCCCCTTGCTTCTCCAGGTGTTACTAAAAGCATTTCTAAAAAGCCACAGTGACCCGCCGTTAACCAGCCAATAAAAACAGAGTTTGTAACCAGCCAATAAAAACAGAGCTTGAATTTGAATCAGCCAATAAAAACAGAGCTTGAATTTGAATTTCAGCAGAGCAAGGGGGAGCAGAGCCATATATGGCTCTGAGGGGGAGGGATCAGAATGCTTTGCCTGTTGAAATTTTTTCTAAGTGCTGCGTTCTACAGAAACTACAGACTTCACCTTTAAAAGAGTACGGTATGTTTGGCTGCTTGGAAGCAGGTCAGGGAGACTTTAGGGGTGGTTTGAAACTTTTGCACAGAACTGTAACATTGCATTAGTCACATGATGCAGAGATCCCATCAGATCTTCTTCAGTGTGAACGATGAGACTGAAAAGCATCACCTTGCTCTGAACTCGTGAATAAATGAACGTTTTTGCATCTCTGCCTGTAGAGCCTCCTCCCAGCCTGCCGTGTTTGTTTGTTTGTTTGTTTGTTTTGCACATGAGGTAGTCTGTTGCGCTCCTGTTGTCATTACGAGCATGTTACTGACTGAGAAGTTGGGAATGATGTAACCAAAGCTGAAACGCACAACTCAGTTGTCTGTTTTCATCTGAAGCGCAGGTCTGTCCGCCATCGCCACCATTTCCTCTGCACCGTGTTCACAATGTCTCTCCTAAAGTATCTCCTCTCTTCACTCCTCCCTCACTTGCTAATTTGTGGAGAATTTCATTTCTTTCTTTCCTTTTCTCTCCCCCCTCCCTGTGTCCATGAACATCCCCTCCTCCCCTTCCCACAGGTATTTAACCCCTCGCTCCAAAACAGAGTTTTATGACGTAACTAAATGGGTAGAAGATGTGAATAAAAACACGCAAGGACCTTTCCTTAGGTATTACTCCAGTCCATGTCCTGTAACCCACACGCTTGTTTAAAGTTCCCTCACTTTTGGTTTGATTTTGGGTCAAATTTAGAGCCATCCTCAGCATTTGTCTGCAGATTTCAGGTTAGAGTGATATAAGAAGCTGGCATGTTGCAGCGAGGGGGGGGTTGAACTGAGCATCGAAGAACAAGGAAGAAAAACATGTTTCTTTTTTAATCGTTTCCCAGTGTCAGAGAAGTTTTCTTCAGCATCTTCTTTTTGTTTGCAAATCTTTATTTTCTGCTTCGCTGCACTGACGTGAAAAATAATCCAAAAAATAATAATAATTTTATTGCCTGTGCCCGTGTTTTAACGTCACTTCAATCATTTTACTCCTAATTTTCCTTATTCCCTTCTTTTGCTCCCTTTCTTCCCTCAGTTTCTTGTTACCTCTGCATGTTCAGTGTTGTCCTTCCAGTAAGTGTTTGTCTACCTGCCCTGCGTCGCTCCACCTGTGTCACCTGCATCGGTTGGATGTCGGCGCTGAGCCGCACGTTACGGCTGCGGCGCCGACATCATCGCTGTGCTGTTGCGGGTCAACTCTCCGATCGTGCTCAAGGTCTATAGATCATTTAAAACGCAGGATTTCTTCACTCCTGACGATCCAACGATCAGCACTGAGATCTATAGACCTTCTCCGTTTTACATCTAAAAGATAGAGATGCTGCAAAAGAGCGGAGAGCTGTGCGAGTCTGGTGGCAGAGTAGAATTTCACTAACTCAGTTTGGCCTTTCAAAATAAAGCTAAGCTATAAAATCTGAATGTTTTACTGGATTATCCACTGTACATGCCTTCAAAAAATAGGAGTTCATACATAACTCTGGAACAACCATCTCCACCCTGTCCAGCTCTTTTGCTAATCCAAGGCCGTGTGATGGCCACACTGCAGGTGGTTCATGTGTGCAAGCTGCCACATGAGGCAGCTTCTCTCTCTCTTTGGGTCTCGCTGCAGTGGTGCTTGAAAGTTTCTAAAGGTTTTACTAGATTTCTGCTCCAACATGACCCAAAACATCACTGGGTTTAGAGACTCTAAAAGAAAACAAGTCTGAGCCAATAAAACAGAAACGTTACAGGAGATGAGTCAATTATTAAGGGAAATCATATTATTATTAAATATCTGTGAGTGGCAAAAGTATGCAAACTGTTTTCTTAACTTGATATATTATTGCAGTTTTACCATTACAGGTAGTCCCCGATTTACGAGCGCTCTGATCTACGAGGTTCCGGACTTACGAGCTGGCGAATTATTGGAAAAAACGCAAAAAATACTGAGTTTTCCTGTGTTTTTTCACCACAGTTCGTTAGCTAAACATGTGGACACACGTTTCCGATCATTTTTATGCACTCATAAGCAGTTTTTCGATGAAAAACGAGTGTTCGTAGTCGCGCTAGCAAAACCGTTCCAATTTACGAGCGAAATTCCGGACTTACGAGAAGCGTGGCGGCCGTTCCAAATTACGAGATTTCCGGTTTACGAGCGCCTCGTTGTAACGGAACTTGCTCGTAAATCGGGGACTACCTGTATTGCAGTTTTACCATTTTGTCAGTGGGTTTTCTGTCTTTAATTGCTTAATTCAGGCGCTTCCACAACATATCCTGTAACATAAATGATATACTGTATATGACAGCTGGCGGGAGAGGACGCTGGCGTGATGTCGCCGCTCCTCCACGCTAAAAAGTTATGTTACTGTTGCTATTTTTTGGACATTTTTTGGACATTTATCTGGACTTACTTTGTTCAATGGTTTTTTTTTAATAAGGACTTTACGGACAGCTTAGTTAGCACTTCCTAACCGGAATTTGGGCTGTCTACCTCCTGTCAAACTCCAGCAGGAACTTGCTTGAAGAACTACGTAGCTGCAATTATTGCTTCACTCACCTACTGCCTGTCAAACTCCTGTGTCATCTGGACTGTTCTGGATTTTCTCCTGTGCTCCCCTTCAAGATATGCTCAACCAAGTTACATCTCACTGCTTCTTGGTTATTTCTTTCGGAGCCGTGGGTCTGCTGTTAGCGGCTAGCTCGGTGCTAGCTTCCCCCGGCTTGGCTGGTGCGATGTTGACATACTCCGCTTCGCAGCTACTTGGACTTAACAACTGCTCCATTCCTCCTTCTGTTTCCACCATCAAACAACTGGGACTTCTGCGTAGACCTTGTTACATCCACAGAAGCTCTCGGAAGATATCCATTTATTCTGGGCAAGTTGGCTCTGAATCGATTCCGTATATCTGGGCCAAGAGACGTGTCGCACCTCGATTACGTCATCAGAATGCTGCGTCTGTAGTCCCTTGTAGTCCACAGCGCACAAAGTGGCAAGGAAAACGTGGAGTGGACTTCAGTCTGCTTAAACCGGTTCAAAAGGCTTCTGCTCCAACTGGTATTAAAATAGAACTTTTCAATGTACAATCACTATCCAACAAATCATGTCTACTTCATGATCACATTCTGGAGAAGAACTTGGACCTCATGTGTCTTACAGAAACTTGGCATCAACCAGATGTCTACAGTTCTCTAAATGAAGCCTGTCCCTCTGGATAGAGTTATCTGCAGAGAGCCCGCAGCACTGGCCGTGGTGGTGGTCTGGCTGTAATCTACCGCAATAATTTAAAATGGTCACATTTGGCTTCTCAGGACTTTTCTTCTTTTGAAAGTTTGGCCTTCAACCTCAAAGCCCCACTCCTGATGAACGTTATATTGATTTATAGACCTCCCAAACCGCATGTTTCATTTAACTCAGAGATGCATGACCTCCTCACTTTTTTCTGCACCTCCCCTGTGAAAACTATTTGGACAATTCCTCTTCCCCTCTGGCAACAGATTTTAAGTCTCTTTTGGACTCTCTCAATCTCACCCAACATGTGGACGCCCCTACGCACAACAGGGGGCACACTCTGGATTTGGTGATTACAGACACTGTACTCATCAATAACTTATCTGTATATGACCTGGGTGTCTCGGACCACAGTGTCATCTCCCTGGAAGTGCCTTCAACTTCGCCTGCTTTCAAACCCAAAACGACCTATCCAGTTCCGGGACTTTAAAAACATTTCCCCTGATGTTCTGTCCGCTGATCTTCACGCCCTGACCGCTGTCAATCATTCATCTGCAAATGACTCTGTGGATTACTACAACCAATCTCTCCAAGAGCTTCTGGACCTACATGCTCCCTTGAAGACAAGACTGGTGTCTTTCTCCCGTTCAGCCCCCTGGTACACTGAGCTGCGCAGGATGAAGGCAACTGGCCGTGCTATTGAGAGACGTGTAAAATCATCTGGTCTCTCTGTACATAAGCAGGCATACAAAGAACATCAGAAAGCGTACGCCTATTCTCTTAAAGAAGCACGCTCCAAATATTATTCCAACATCATCAACACCTGCCCTGGAAACTCTAAACAGCTCTTCTCCACAATAACTCATCTGCTTAATCCCATTAAACAAACTCCTGAGGAATCTGTTCAAAAATGCAACCTGTTCCTTTCATCATTTAAAAACAAAGTTGACACTATCAGATCTCAGCTCCACAACCTCCCTGATCTTCGTTTACCATCTACCCGTCTGCATTCTGGGTCCCTGAGCAGCTTTGATGAAGTTGTTCAGAGTGAGGTGGAGTCCATCATCAAGAAAATGAAGCCTTCATCCTGCGCCCTGGATCCCTTCCCCTCGTCTCTCATAAAATCCAATCACTCTGCAATAAGCCCATTAATCACACAAATAATAAATAAGTCTCTACAATCTGGTCATGTTCCACTGCCTCTAAAAACTGCCATCATTAGGCCTCTTCTGAAAAAATCTAATTTGGATCCCGACATTTTTTCTAATTACCGCCCAATTTCCCACCTCCCATTTCTGTCTAAAGTGCTGGAAAAAGCAGTTGCTGCTCAGCTGCAGGACCACCTACAGCAACACTCTCTGTATGAGAAGTTCCAGTCTGGATTCAGAGTAGCTCACAGTACTGAGACTGCATTGCTGAGAGTTACCAATGATGTCCTCATGGCTGCTGACACTGGTTCTCCCTCCATCCTTGTCCTCCTTGACCTCACTGCAGCTTTCGACACTGTGGACCATAGTATCCTCCTCCACCGTCTTCATGTGGAGGTCGGTCTCTGTGACACTGTCCTGGACTGGTTCAAATCTTTCCTCTCCAATAGGCTGGAATGTGTTAGTCTTGGCAATGCCACTTCCCAGACAGTCGGTGTCTCCTGTGGTGTCCCTCAAGGGTCAGTTCTGGGGCCCCTGCTGTTTTCCCTTTACATGCTGCCTTTAGGTCAAATTATTAATCAGTTCAACATTTCTTTTCACTGCTATAATAATAATAATAATAATGTCTTTTCCTGTCATCTGCGTATGTTCCCATACACAGACGAAATTCGTCTCTGCATTTAACCCAACCACCTACCAGGTGGTGCAGTGAGCAGCCCGAAAGCGCCCGGGGAGCTGGAGAAATAGGTGTGCACTCATAGACACCCCAAGCTGGGTAGTGGCCGGGACGCGAACCCGCGACCTTCGGATCCGTAGTCAAAAGCCCTGCCACTAGACCATATGCCGACGATACACAGCTTTACATCAGGACTGGAGCATCCTCATCATCCCCATCTCCATCTTCACTCACTGCCCTCTCTACCTGCCTGGAGGAAATAAGGGCATGGATGAATCAGAACTTTCTTCAATTAAACTGCTCCAAGACTGAGGCCATACTGATTGGCACCCCTCACCAGATACAAACATCAACTTTAACAACAATCTCCTTCTCTGGACAAGACATCCCCCTCTCCACCTCTGTTACAAATCTTGGAATAAAAATGGACTCTCATCTTACATTTGAAAATCACATTAAGCATCTGTTTAAAACCTGCTTCTTCCATCTTCGAAACATCTCCAGACTTCGCCCATCTCTAACTTTTTCTGATGCTGAGAAACTCGTCCATGCTTTTGTCTCCTCCAGGCTCGACTACTGCAACTCCCTGTTTATTGGAATCCCTGGCAAAAACCTTCAGAAACTTCAATATATTCAAAACAGTGCAGCAAGGATTTTATTGAGAGCTCGTAAATTTGAACATATTACACCCATTCTCCATAACCTCCATTGGCTTCCTGTCACCTACAGAATTCAGTACAAAACTGCTCTCATTACACACCAATGCTTACACGGAACTTCACCTGACTATCTAAAGGACATTCTTGCACCATATTCATCCACCCGGTCTCTACGATCACAGAACAGTAATCTACTTCACATTCCACAAACCAAATTAAGGACCATGGGAGACCGGGCATTCTGTGTGGCTGCCCCCCGCCTATGGAACTCCCTCCCTGACTACCTGAGAGCTCCACAGTCACTGGTTGACTTTAAAAACGGCTTAAAGACTTTTCTTTTTAAGCAAGCCTATTCTGCCTCCACATGATTTTATCTTTGATCTTAGTTGATATTATTATTGATTTTACTTGATTTTATCACTTGTTTTATTTGATTTTTGCTTTTGTTGCACTTTGTAGCACTTTGAGATTTTTATTAATGAAAATTGCGTTTAAAAATTAAATTCATTATTATTATTATTATAAAGGAATATTTCAAAACTTTTGAAGTGGGGTTCTGTGGAAAGGTCATAAACGATTAATACCTTACCTGTTGCAGATAGCTTCTTTTTTTGTAAATTACACTACCGGTAATGTTTGGGGCGCATGACAGCTTAGTGCAGGGCTTTTCAACTGGCGGCCCGGGTTCCAAATCAGGCCCACGGGTGAGCTCTGTTTGGTTCACCAATGGGTTCACTTTAAAATAAAAGACGATTTTAAAACGCGAAACAAACTTACTTAGACCCCTGAGCTTTTGGCTTTCAGTAACTGAGCAGTGGTTAACCACAGTTGCCTCACACAAAGGTTGTGAGTTCAATCCCCTGTTTGGACCATCACAGGAGTTTTTTGCGTGGGTTCCCTCCGGGTACTCGTTTCCTCCAACAGTCCAGAAACATTCAGGCTGGCTTCAGGCTCAGGCCTTTCTTGAAAAAGAGATCTGTGATTTGCCTAGTTAAATAAAATAAAATAATTTCACATCCAGCAGAAATGTTCCTTCATAAAGTGCCTCAGGCTGCATCAAAAGTACTTCAGCTAGCATCTTGTATATTAAGACCATTCTAAAACAATAGTTGTATTGCTCTTTAACCCTCTCCTAGTTCGCTTACAGATGTGTTCAGATTCCTCTTCACACATCAAAGGTTTAATTTGATCATTCTTACGAGGGCAGCCGGGTACGTATGCTGATATCTGGTTGTTATTCCACTTAAAACTCGTGTACTTTTGCTACTCAGAAATAAATTTTATTAAATCTGTTTTTGTAATTGCTTAATCCTGAGTACACTAGTTTGACTTAATTTTAGTTTCATTCTACTTTTTTTTTTTTTTTTTTGTGTGTGAAAATACAACGATATTTTAGGTCATTTTTATACAGAAGCAAAGAAAACCTCATTAAAAAAAACCTTTAAGCGCCACTGTATGCTGCTCTTTCCCAGCTCTGGTTTGATTTGCCATCAGATTCATTTTACCATGATCACTGGTCCCTAGTCGTCTTGTAATCAAACTGACTGATCTAATCGATCAGCTGAAGCCTTAAATAGCAGCTAAAGATAGATGTTTGTAACCAAGAACTCTGAAAGTTGCTGGAAACTGACCGGAGCTGGGAATGACCAAGGTTGCTCTTAAGAGCCAAGCTTCAGTAAAAAAATAAATACAATAAAATAAACTCTTTTTGCCTGTGATGTACAATAAGAGCTTTTAAGAGCAACTTCTCTCTTCAAGAAGGTAAAACTGGAGCAGCTCAAGCAGGATGTTGCCCAAAGTCACAGATCTAATATTAGCTCACCATTCTGCATCAGCCTCAATTATCTGTCTGTGCCTTTGGTCAGCTCTGTCGGTGCACCACGGAGACAACAGAAGTTGAACAGTGTCACCTCCTCTCTTTTCTTCAGGACACTATCCCCTGCCAAGTCTCCCACCTCCTCCACAGGATCGATTGCATCCAGCAGGAGATACCCGTACCCTATGCCTCCACTGCCAGACGACCAGAGGAAGGCCAACAGGCAGAGCGCCAGGGCAAGTACCAGTCAGAAACACTGTTGGTTTCAAACCAGATCGTAACACCAATAACTAACTGGAGGCATGTCACTCTCCATTTGTTTTGGACAGATGGTTGCTTTATGCACGTGTAAAGCCAGTTTCTGTGAATGCAACAAGCAGGCTGGCTTGAAACACATCAATGACTGCTATTTATAAGACAGATCTGGGTTGGCAGGCCTCAGATCGACAAAGTCTTTCGGATGAAAGACGAAATGTTTCTCCCAAAAAGAAACTGTCCAGATGACCTGATTTATCTTTTTTTGTATTTATCTACCTGGATGATTGAGCTTACAAACATTTTTTTTTCTATTTTAAACCAGAAAGTGTGCTGCTGTGGAGGGACGGATACCGGTACTTGTGTTTGTCCACAGTTTCAGATGAGATTTGTCAAAAATTAGTTCCTTGACCCAGAACATATCAGATTAAAGACTGGACTGCAGACGGACATATTTTCAACATTTAAATTACCCTTTTTGTGAATAAAGTCAAGCTAGACAGAAGAAAGCATCATACAGTATACTTAAGTTGTTGTTAGAACTTTGTGATCAGAGACAGGTTGCTGTCCTAATTCATTGTCCAACACTATGACGGCCAGCATTCCTTGAAAGAGTGAATGTTCATCAATTTGCATGTCAAAGTTTTAAACTAAGATTTTGCACGATCTGCTAGTGTTCAAAGTATGTGTTGAAGATGACGCTCAGCTACCACAGAAAATCTTAGGTACATATTAGTGATATTGAGTTTGAGATATTTTTGTGTTTGCTTTTGTTGTTGATTAGCTGTCGTGACCATTTTCAACCGGGTTTAATCTACAAGTTATTCACTCATAGTCAAAGTCAAAAGTCAAATTTATTGTCAGAACTGCAATATGTACAGGACATACACAGGATTGAAATTGCGTTTCTCTCAGTCCCTCGGTGCAACAGTAACCATCTAAACACTAAACACTAAAACATTTAATAAACATAAGCATAAAATAGTAAAAGTGTAACACTGTCCTGAGTTTTTCATAGTAGTATAAAAGTATGAAAATTTACACCAACACTGAAACACCAAACACCCCTAAAACACCAAACACCCAATGAACATAAGCATAAAATGAAATAATAAAAGTGTAATACTGTCCTGAGTTTTTATAAAAAGTATAAAAAGTATATCTATAAAATAAACTGAAGGTTCTAGCATTGACATTTGCAAAGAGTGGCACAGCAGCATATGAGTTAATGTACACAGTATATGTATGAGGTAGTTGATGTTGGTATATAGGCAAAGTGGCATATGCAGTAAGGCACATAAGGCACATTTGGCATCCTTAGATAAGGCTAGTCAGAGAATGCTGTATATGTATCAGCAGTAGTGTAGATATAAAAGTAGTGTAAATGTAAACAGTAGTAATAAATGTAAAACAGTAGTAATAAATGTAAACCGTATTAATAAATGTAAACAGTGAATGTAAACAGTAGTATGACTATAGGCAGTAATGTAATACAAACATTAGTGCAAATATGAGAAGTAGTGCAAACTGAATGAGCACATGACCGAGAGTTTAGTGAATAACCCGTTTGATGACACAGGGTCCAGTGTTAAAATAGGTGCACATCCTGACTACATTGAGTTTTATTAAAAGCCATCCAGTGCTTCTTGAAATATTTTGCTAACAGACAAATTAACACACGGTACATGCACTCACCAACTTAATTTCTTGTGTTTTGTGGTGGCAGATGATAATTATTGTTCATAGCTCACCATGTAAAAATCCTGAACCAAAATCCATCCATCCATCATCTTTACATGCTGCCTCCTTTTTGAGTCGCGGGGATCACTGGTGCCCACATCCAGCCATCACTGTATGAGAAGCAGGAGACACCCTGGACAGGTCTCAGTCCATCACAGGGACACAAAGAGACAAACAACCATTCACTCTCTCGCTCACACCTAGGGACAATTTGGAATTACAATCAGCCTAACATGCATGTTTTTGGTCTGTAGGAGGAAAATAAAACCCACACATGCATGGAGAGAACTTCACCCAGAAAGACCCCTGGCTGAGATTTGAACCAGCGACCTTCTCGCTGAGAGGCAGCAGCTGTACCAACTGAGCCACAGTGCTGCCTTGAGCTAAAGTCACACTTTCAAAATGAGCTAGTTTTAATTTAGTTATAATTTTTTAATAAAATGGTCTTCAAGAAAGTCCCTGTGATGGACTTGCGACCTGTCCAGGGTGTACCCCGCAACCTCGCACAGTGATTGATGGACATGGGTACCGGCGACCCCAAAATGGAAAAAGCGGGTAAAATATAATGGATAGATGGTCTTCAAGAAAAATGTGTTAAATGTGAATCAGTGTTGTCTAGCGCCACCCAAAAGCTAAAATAAATCTTGTTTTTACCAGTTTGCCTCTTTCTCATTTTATGTTCTCACATATTGTGTTTATTGTGTTTTTTGTTTGTTTTGTTTTGTTTCAAAGTTTAAAAGTCTGACTGAAATGTGTCCCGAGGAACGATCAATAAGCGTTCGTCTTCAACCCACACCACTCATAAACACAAGACTGCTGTGTTGAATCACTACAGATAGCAACAAAACAAACCACTTTATTTATCTACTTTAAATAAATCCTGACGCAAACCTCCTAGTCTCAAGGGGAAACTCTTTTCTACAAGTAGCTAAAGTTTGTCCCCCAATTTTTTCACTTTACAGTGAGTGTTCAAACAGAACGTTGTTCAATGTCACCAAAATGAGCTGCGCTCTGTTCAAGTTCAGCAAATACAAAACATTTATTAATGCACACAACAGCCATTCACTCCTATGGACAATTTAACATAAATTGCTAATTAACATGCATGGTTTTGTTCTGGCTTATTGAACTATGCAGGTTAAATATGTTAACAAAATAATTTTATTTAGGGAGAGTATGGATTTAATTGGCTAGTGTTTTTTTTTTATGTTCGTAAAAATGTGCATCGGACTAGTAATATCAATCATAAAGAGACTGAGTATTAAAAGACAGATGTTAAAATGTCTTTCCTTCCTTGTTTTGTCCTCCCCTCCCTTCTTCTCTCTCCAGCTGTGGGAGACGTCAATATAACCCCGAGCTCGTCCAGTCTGCAAAAGCCCCAAAGGAGTTACACTTCTCTTCTTTTCTATGAATGGAAAACACAAGAATTGAAATAAAATGGACTCTTTTAAGCTACTAAAGAGAAAGCATGAGGCCTCCCCACCCCTCCACTGGACAGGAAGAGGGCTTGTTCGATGGTGCAAACACCTTCAATGTTGTCTACAGGACGACGAGGAGAAAACAGCTTGGCATCTGGAGCTCAGTGACAGCTGTTCCGTTCAGCTTCGTAAACAGGACTTGAACCCCCCACCACAATGCCCCCCTACACTGTCACTGTTCTTGATCAGCTTTTGACCAACCAGAGGAGGCAGGAAGAGACCGATTTATGTTGGGTCACTTCTGATGTGCATCACTGAACGTCACTTGTATGCATGAGACAGCCCTGTTTACCAGCGACTTCCTCCTGCTGAGAAAAGCAGCAGTGCGATCTGAAAGAATAGCATGCGAGAGAGGAGCCATTTTATCTTTTATGCAGGTTTCAAACTTCCTCTCCTCTGACAGTAATCCTTGCATCGACATTTATACTACATAACTCTCAACTTGGACCCATCCTGCCATCCTCTCCTTTTCCGTCGCTCATGCGTTTGTGTAAATATGTACAGTAAAATACACACAGAGTAAGTTTTTGCTCTTATTTTGAGACAAACCCATGGAGAGAATTCTCTGCGCTCTCTTTTTTGTGTGTGCTGTAGACAGAAGCAGATGTCTGTAAAAGAAACCCTGCAGTCATTCTTCTGTCAGGGCTACCTGTAATCTTTTTTTTTGTCTGTATTATTTTCCCTGCTATGTGGACATTTATAGTTTTCTTCAGCAACAGCAGAATGTCTTTTTATATTATCTCAGCGTCATTTCCATCCATGTCTGTGAGAAAATGTCTAGTAATGACTGTGGCACACACCAGTATTATTTTAGCCACGTTCAGATAGTTTTTAACACGCCATTTCCAAGTGCGGTGAATGAGACGTGCTTGTAGTTATAGATGTAAATCATGTTGTTTTGGACATTTCCCAGTGTTTTGTATCGTATAGTTAGGCGTTTGAGACCAGTGTGCTGCCGCTTTCACCGTGGCGGCGCAGGCGGCACCCCAGTTTGCTTAAATGTGAGACGAAGAGGTGAACGTAGCTGCGAGATCTCGGACAGAGTTTGAAAAACGTGATTTTAAATGTGCATTTAGCTTTGATGATTTGGGATGTTTAGCCTTGTAAATGATGCTGTACAGTGCTTGCTGTTTGAGCGTATGGAGACCAACAGCATGAGAAATCTTTAACAAATTTAAATTTCATCTTTGGATGGCTACTGTGGGACCATAACCTGAAACGAGCATGTCACTGAAAAGTGTGCATCCCTTCACTGCACATTTAGTTTCAGATGGTTTGTGAACCACAGACACTGCTTGTTGAGACGGTTTAGGGCAGGAAGTCGTTGGGGTTTAAATTAACGAGTGCAGTGCTGTGCTTTGGTCGTAACGGTGCAGCTATTTAAGGTGGATTTCAGGCAGTAACAACTCACTGTTCTACCTTGTGTAGAATATCGTCTTGAATAGTTTTGAACTTCTGATGTGGGGTTCAGCAGAAAGGTTGTGAACAAATATCTTGCCTGTTGTAGATGGCTTTCTGAACAACCTTCGTTTGGAGAAATTGTTTTAATTCTGACAAGACTGGTGGATTTCTGCCATCTTACAAACAACTCCAAACTCAAAAATGTAAGTGCTCATTAAAAAAGAAAAATCTTAATTTTATAAATTTTGCATTACATAGGTATTTGTATAAAACTCTTTATTATTTGCAAACACAAATAGCATAAGCAGCAGTACTTCCTGTGCAGCCTGAAACACTTTGTGCAGGAACATATTTATAACAAAATAACCACACTTTGTGAAATCAATGACAAAGGTTAAAAAAAAATGTTTACATAAATTATGAAATTTTTGAGACTGAAGTTTTTGAGACAAAAACAGTCCACTTTGCTCAGATTAGCTGTTAGCTTCTTTATTCTGGTTAAAAACAATGGTGTTTCTTTTGTACTTGACCTATGAACTTTCCAAGTTGGGGAAAAAAATCGACTGGATTGTTGGATTCATGATTCAAACGCAGGAAGTGTGAGATTCCTGATCAGCCCCTGACCTGGAGCCTGTTGCCAACTCGCCTGTGAAAAGTGGCTGCAGTAAAAAGCCATTTATTTTCACTTCTCCATGCTGCTAACACGTTTTAAGGCAAAGAACACTAAAATAATTATCAGCCTGGATTTCTAACACTACTGGTAGTTACCTTGGTTAGTGAGTGGAACTATTAGCAAATTCTACTGGTTTTCTGAGTTTCAACTGGAACAAGGTGAAGAGTAATCAGCATGGTTCTGGGGTCTGAGATAAACGCAGCACCGATCTCTAATTCTTTAAATAGAGGTAGTTCAAATGGCTATATCTACAACAGTTAAAATATGACTCGCTCCTTACCTCTCCATAGAAAAGATATTAACCATGCCTTTCTTTTTAAACCCAAAGTGTGTCTTTATGTTTCTGTTTCAGTGTGCACACTTTTACATCTGTAATTCAAATATGCATTAGACCTGTATAGATAAAACTATCTTCACAATATTGGACTAATACTGCTTACAGTAAGTTTTTTTTATGAAGTCCCTTTGTAATGTTCTCATTGTTTCTCAGAAATTATGTACAGCAGCTGTCCAACTGGTAATTAAGTGCTTTATTGTAATTACAATATTTTGTCTGAAGTTTAGCTGCAGTCTTTTTCCTGGTGTTCCCTGAAGAGCTGCTGCGTCGTTTCATCAGGACAGTACTGTGCTACAGAGAGATGTTTGTTCTGGTGTCTTGGACTTTGCATGGCACAACATTCTGAGCACTGTCCACGAGGGATGGGGCCATGCAGGCTGCAGAGATGTGTGTACGACGTCTCTGCTGAATCTGCCTGCACGTACAGCTGCACTGACCACTCTGGTTAATGTCCCTACGGATGAGCGGTCTGCCTTCGTCTCCGGTCGGAAACTTGAATGTACGTATTCGTGTACTCTCTCTCGTCCTGCCAGACTCATCGGCCCTCGACTCCAGGAACGCTGCAGATTTCCTTTATTTTTTATTATTATTTTTTATTTTTTACTTTTACCTGTGTGCTGTACGGACTATTGATGCAAAAATCAGCCCAGTTTTTTTTTCTCTTAATCATTCAGTATTGTAATATATTTAATATAAAATAAAAAAAATGTCAACACATTTGTTATATTTTATGTGTACTTTACAGCATTTTAACACACTTTACAAAAATGCATTATAAATACACAAACTGTCTTTTATTCCAAGTTAACGAGCGGTCAGTTTGACTCACTTCTTTTTATGGACATCAGGCAACGTGATAAAAAGGTCCCAGTGAAGCCTGCACGTTTCCATCACAGTCGTTCTTTCTCTCAGCATGAATCTTCCCATCTTCTAAGTTCAAATACTTCGTACACCAGTCATTTGTTGCCACGCACTGCACGTGTCGCATGTTGTCCAGGTATTCTTGACTGTTCGAGCGAGTGGTATCGAAGTTCCTGCAGCTTCTCTTGGTGGATGGCTTGAGTTTCCGCAGCGGCCTGCTCATCGAGCGACTGTCGAATACTCGTCTTCAGCTGGTCGACACCGAACCCGGTGATGGCAGAAACAGGCACCACGTGTCTGAAGGTCAGGTAATTCTTTGGTATCATGTCATCAGGCAGCAAATCCACAAACTCTGCAGAAAATAAAGAACAACAGAGCAGACGTTTGAACACAATCCAGTGTAAATCTTTTCTCTTAAGACTAGTGCTGCTTCTTCTTAGTTCATGTCTTAGACCTTATTACTGCTTTTCTTTTACATTATACTTTTGTTGGATGTGACTAGGACCCTGTTTACACAATTTCATTCCACCACATGTACCACATGACAAACTTTTTGACTAGAGTTGTTCGACACCAGGATTTCCGCTTTGATACTGGGTATAATTCAGGCTAGTATCGGTGATATCGATACCGATACTAGTACTACTTTGTGCAATTACACCTAATGTGTCTGGTAAACAACAAACAAAACAAAAAAAAAGAGCTGTGTACAGTATTGCAAATTAAAGCTGCATAAAGAATATAACATCAAAGTAATTTATTTTAAACTCAGGAGTATATTGAGGTAGTGGCCTCGTTTACAATATAGCTGAGCTTATACAACAGAAAATAACAGAGGACATGTGAAAATGGTGTTTCAAACACAAAAATAAGAAGGAAAATCATAAAACTAAAATTTATTTTGAAATATCTATTAAATAATAATAATGTGTTTTTAAGATGTATTTTTATCCATATTTTGTAGTACCTTATGTATTTTTCAGAGTTTACCAAGGCTGTTTTATCGCCATTTCTCTGTATAATTTGATGACACCTGGTCTATATAATCCACTTTAAATGATCAATTCTTTAGGAAACCTTACCTGAATAAATCTTTTTTGCCCATGTGAGATTAACTCAGTGACACACATATAATTACTCCAAAATGAACTCATGTAACCATTTGTTGAAGCATAAATTTATTTTGTTGTTTCATAACCATATGCATTAATTTGAACAACTCAGACAAACTGCAACAGTTCTTAGAACAACTTGAAGCTCCACTCCTCCCTCTGTACCTGGATAGTCCTGTAGCACTGAAGGACTCCTCCAGAGTCTGTCTTAACTGACTGAGCATGAGCAGCGTGCTGCTCACTTACACACTTACACAAGTGGAAGAAAAAGTAGTTCCCACCAGCAAAGTCCATTCTCAATAATCCAACAATTTTCAGTCAGGTCATCTGAACAGTTTGTTTCATTGACAACACAAAACTGAATCAGTGTTGTGTGTTTCCTTGACTGATGAAGCCTTCTGGATGGAAGGGGAAACGTTTCAACAAGCACACACATACAACAAAAAAAAAAAAACTGTCCAGATGACCTGACTGAAAATTGTTGTGTAGTTCCCGCCAGCTGCGTATCATTTAGACAAGATCTCAATCGTTTAGTTACTTTCCACCACCTTCCTGTTAATGATATGCATTACCTGAAATGACAGAAGTAACAAAAGTATTGATAGTTTGATTTAAGAATCGATTCTAGAGCGTGAAGTTCTGGTATTATTGATATGTTAGTATTGATCCGCACATCACTTTTGGTTCAAAGTTTAACTCAGTTTTCTTCAATGCAGACAAAAACTTCTACAATCTAATTCACTGCTGAATGAATCACAAAAACACAAAACACTAATACGAATCTATAAAACATACTACATAAATATAAAAAAGCTGATTTTTTTTTGTTTACAGAATGTCTTAGCATCCTACGTTTGAATGGAAATGTGAAGTGCAAAGGGCTTTCACTGAGTTACAACCTACATATTTGCCACTAGATGTCAATACATCCACTGCTCCTATAAGGAAAGTCACCACGTTGTTACAATCACGTGACTGCCCGATTCAAAACCTCGCACTGTTTATATATGATCACTCCTTTCTTTACTAATTTCAACAACTACGTCCAATCCTGCACTGTGATTGGGTGTGCACTGCAAATAGGTGGGAACAGGGGGGTAGAATTGTCTGGCTCCGTAATACCAAGTCCAAACGACCTGGATAAGTGATCCAGTGACTGGGCAATCAACAGACGGGACTGGATTCTTAGTAATAAGGCTCTTGTTAATTGTTGGCTGTTGGCTTTCAGTCAGCCAGCATACTGCTCGTGTGTGAAAATGAGCACTTCTGTTTACAGACTTGGATCTTCCCAGTAAAGCAGCGTTTCACAATCCTGGTCCATTTGACACAATAACCCTGACCCTTTATGTTTTACACGTGTCTCTGATTCAAATTAATAAAATGTCTCATCACCTTGTCATAGACTTCAACAGAAATGTAAAAATAAACTATAAAATATTGTGTGATGAAGCAAGGAAACATTTAAAACTTGTAGGACTGTGGGCACCAAAGATCAAAAGGAAAAACAACATAAAATTGTAGTTTAGGTGCTCAAGTTAAAGAAAACAGCTTCTTGGTTTTGTGTGCAGGGGTAAATTTGTTACGGTTACAAATAGTGCTGGGGCGATATGACGATAGATATCGTGGGGACGATAGAAACGTGCCTATTGTGCTACTTGCCTTCTATCGTCTCTATCGTTTATAAAAATAATTTTATTAATTATTCATGCAAATAAATAAAGTAGGTTACGATGAAATGTATTGGTGTTGTCACTTTGCTTAAACTCAGTTTATATATGTGATAAATAAGAATAAAAAATAACTTTCGCAAAGAAGCTTCATATTGTGGTTTTGCGACATGACGGCGCTGCTTTATGTTTGACGGATGCGCGGCTTTGCGACACATGCTTTACGTTGTTAAACTCGAGAGCAATGGAGACGCAGGGGCATGAAGTAGCATCGCAGCCGGTGTCACAACAAGGAGAAACAGCTGCACAGGCAGCCCAAGAAGAAGAACTTTTACCAAAAAGAGGGGGAACGTCTGTTATTTGGGTACATTTTGGATTCAAGAAGTCTGACACGGAGCAGAAAACGGTAATCTGCAAACTTTGTCACAAGGCCGTTCCCTCGCCCGACACCAACACAACCAACCTATTCTATCACCTGAAGAAGAACCACGAAAAAGAACACATCAGAATCCATTAAGTTTATTTTAATAATTCAATTTAAATACCTGTATAATTTTGAAAAAAAATATGAAGGTTACTGTATCTGTACCTCATCAAATCAAAAAAGGTGTTCAATACAGAACAACTGGACTTTATTTGTAGCAACAAGACGTTTCGCTTCTCATCCGAGGAGCTTTATCAATTCAGTGAGGAGACAGTGAGAGGGAGAAGTTATAACAGGATAAGCCATTGACACGCACCAACATATGTAAATTGGAAACTAACACCCCCACTCCAATTTACATATGTTGGTGCGTGTCAATGGCTTATCCTGTTATAACTTCTCCCTCTCACTGTCTCCTCACTGAATTGATAAAGCTCCTCGGATGAGAAGCGAAACGTCTTGTTGCTACAAATAAAGTCCAGTTGTTCTGTAATGAACACCTTTTTTGATTTTATCATGTCCTGGACGACTGAGAATCTTCACCAGCACACTACCTCATCTGTTGTCATTTGATACATTGCTGCACTAAAACAGTAATTCTCATTTGTGAAAGTTTCATTTAATGTCATTTGGAAATAAAGTTGGAAAAAGTAAGCAATGATAATTTTTTGTGATATTTTTCAAAGAATAACTTGTGGTATATCGTGATATATATTGTTATTGTGATATAAAAAAGTCCATATCGTGATATATGATTTTTTTCCATATCGCCCAGCACTAGTTACAAACTGACCAGTAAGTTCAACATTAACAAATCAAAATCACCTTCTGGGTTTTGTAGTTGTTCTTTCAGCTCCGACAGTTTGTCTTCAGCACCAGGCAGGTCCATTTTATTTACCACCAACAATGCAGGCTTTGACAGAAGCTCCTCTTTGTACAACTCCAACTCCTTCAGGGAGAAATGAGAGAAGAGAAGACGACGGGGACAATTTAGGAAGTGGGAAAACAAAAAGTTCTTACAAGGTCAGTAAGTTATATTTGATGACAAAGAAAACTAAGCAACAAGAATTAAAAATAATGTTACATCAGGATTAAACAGAAGTGTTTTATAGCATCAGCCTAACCTTGGTGAGAAGTTGCACAGCTTCGAAGGCTGACCTAAAAGGGGTTTTACTTGCCAGCTGAAAACCATCAACATCCACCTGCATTCACACAAATGACCAAAAACAATAACAGGCTGTTGTCAAGAGGTTGAACCCAGCACATTCAGACATATTTAAGCGTCTGTCATTTCTGTCACTACAAACCACAAATAACAGCTGCTTGGTCCTCTCCACGTGCTTCAGGAATTTGTGGCCCATGCCTTTGTTCATGTGAGCCCCCTCGATCAACCCCGGGAGATCGGCAGCAGAGATCTATAGAAAGAAAAAACATTAAAACACAAATAAATGAAGGAAACTGGCAAAGAATAAACTACGTTAAGGTATTCAGTTGCATTCCCATACTTGCTTATGATCTGGATACATTAGTTTACCAATCTCAGGCCTCAAAGTTGTGACTGCGAAACACACAAAAAATGGATTTAGAAACAGGAGAATGACTGAGCTCCGACATGCTGTTTTATTACCGTACGTTCTTACAAGCATAGCTGGCAACCTGAGGTGTGGCATTAGACAAGGCTGTGAGGAGAGATGACTTCCCTGCATTTGGAAACCTGATGGTGATTTAACAAAACACAATCAACAAACATCAGCTGGTACCTGAGCTTTTAGATGACATCAGCTTGTTCAGGTGTATCTTTGCTCTTACCCCACAAAGCCCAAATCGGCAATAAGTTTTAGGTCCAGCCTGATGAGTTTAGCCTTGCCTTTCTTAGGATGAAACGTGGACTCAAAAGTGCCTCCAAATCCTCCTTTTGCCACCATCACACGATCGCCCAGAGCATTTAGATCCCCTTGTGGAAACCAGAGAAACATGTTTTAAATTCATCCAAAACAAACACTTCATTGACACTAATGAATAAAGCATTAATGATTTCTGACATACCAATTATTTTGCCATCATCTGTGGTCACAGTGATTCCAACAGGAGCCAAAACTTCCTTGTCGCCCCCTTTCGCTCCCTTCAAAGCTCGGATACTGTGAACAAAATACAAACGTTTCGAACAAAGAAAGCCACTCAGCGTTCTCTGACAAGTGCGATGAATGCGAGTAAATGAGCAGTGAAATGTAACGGCTGTCTTTGCAGCACCAACCTGCTGTTTTCTCCGTTTCCAGCTACGAATCGTTTCTGCGGGTTGGCGTCCCTGATCTTCTTTAGAGTCATGTTATTTTTTGCCACTACCCAAACATCTCCACCATTCCCTCCGCACCCTCCGAGACGAGGCAAACCCATTCCGCCGCTGCCTCCACGAACGTACAGACGAAGATTATCTATCAAGTTTCCATACTGTAAAAAAAAAAATAAGGGGGGGGGGGGTCATCAGTCTTGAAAGTGCTTGGATCTATGGTACTCATGAATTTATTCAAGTCCTTTCAGGTAGGACACACCTTTCCTAATGTTTAAAATTCTTCTCCTGAAGTCCAACACCCAGCATTATAGTCCCCAGTGATCAGAGGGGGTAATCACTGTCACAGAATATGATGGTTGTTGTTTTTCCACATTTGGGCCAAGCAAATGTTAACAACACCAGTCAAGGAAACACCTGAGCATATGGCCGATGATTAACCAAAGCTGTTGATGTCATGCCAGGGATCGAGCACTGGCAGGGGTGTGGCGCCCAGTGGGCTCTTGCTCTTTCCACTTCTAAATCAAATAATGGATCGCCAACTTCATCGTCTAAGTCCTCACTGTCCGACCCAGACTATGTTTTTCTCCATCTTCTGCCTTCGAGCTTCCCTCTTCTGTTGGAACGGTTTGGACTCCTCAGCTCCATCGCCCACATCAAACAGAAGCTGCAGCTTCATGTTCACTGATCTATCCAATATCCTCACGCTCCTGCTCTGGCTGTGTCTATCACCGCTAAACTTCCTTCAATTTCTACGTTTTTTTCTGTTGATTCTTTTTTTTTTTTTTTTGGTGCTTGACAAATAACTTTGAGCCTCAGTCAGTTAGGGGTTGTTTGTTTGTTTGTTTGGTGGGATGAGAACGGATGGAGGTGTTTTCTCCATGAGACTGCCCAGCTTTGTAGCTGCCTCCAGCCTTGAGCAACATAAATCTGTCAGTCTCAAACGATCGGATCCCTGGTGTGACGTCACACCCTATATATTCATTCAACCTTTATTTAAACAGATAACTCACATTGAGCCTCGAAGACTCATTTACAAGTGAGATCTGTTGGACAGACAATAAAAGTGGTGAAAGGATTAAAAACTGCTTTGAAAAACGCTATGAAAGTTAAAGGGCTCTTTCCAAAGCCACGAATGAAACAGCTTAAAGCATCCCTGACATGATTTTTTTACTATGCATAAAATTGCTCAAAATATATATATTTTATCATTCTTCAACTATGTTCGTTTTTGCAAACAAAATGATAAATCAATTTAATTTTGCTTTAAAAGTGATTTTAAACTTCGCGCCGTGTTTAATCACGGGAAATCCGATTACACGCGAATGCAACATCTGTGACGTAAAACCGGGCAGAGGGCTCTGGTCTCTTTAATAGCGGACAATTTAAAACCCGACAAATTTAGCAATCTGGAAGATTTGAGCTATTTGTCTTCATTTTGGGAAGCCGAAAATAGTTCAAGTGACGGAACAAGACACGGCAGGATCTAATTTGTGCCTGCAGCCGTATGAGACTTACCTTCAGGTGGAGCGAGGGGGGGCTCCGAGGGTTCAGCTTTGTTTGTTTAGTCCAGTCTTGATGAAGTATTTCATCTTTTGGGAAAGTGAAAAGGCTCACTTGTTCACTGATGATATTAGAACACCCAAATACGACACAACGTAACGGCATTTTTCAAGTAAAAAATAAAAAATAAAACGCGATCTTCAGCCGAGCAGCAGACACACGCACACTGACAAGCCCAGGGCTGCCCGATTTTACATCACAGATGTTGCATTCGCGTGTAATCGGATTTCCCGTGAATAAACACGGAGGCAAAAACAAACATAGCTGAATGATAAAATATATATACTTTGAGCAATTTTATGCATAGTTAAAAATCATGTCAGTGAGGCTTTAAAACCATCATAAAAACTGTTTTTAAAACCAGTTTGTGTTACTTTTCATTTGCCACAGAACATAATTTATTTGTTATTACGTATCTGTCTATTACATATGTACGGATATGTCATATGAAGAAATGGTGGGTGTTGGACTTTAACGTTTGTTGACATCATACAAAGAACATAAAGAAAAAGCAGTGTCATTCAAAACTGGATATGCCTCTACTTTAAGAACATTTCACATTAACCACAAGTTTTCCAGATCAAATTAACTATACAGTACCTATACAGTATATTAGTACAGTACTGAGTAAATTAAACATTTTCAGTCAATGACCAAAGTACCAGTAGGGCCTCAGAGCAACCCAGAACCACTCAAGTTTTGGACCACAAAGTCTGTAAAGGCTTCAGTTTGCAGACCAAATATATTGTTCAACTAAGCAAATAAAATATGAAATCATAATCTAAAAAACAGCAGCCTTCGAATATAATAATTCAAAATATTTTATGTTTTTTATGTATGTCAAAACGAATATTACGACGACAGAGCTCTCGTAGAATAAATACTAACGTTAAACGATATGTTTCCAAACAGTCCATCAACGTTTTATGGCAACAATCTTCTGATTGCTGTCTTCACAACTAATCATGTCAAATAGTTTAAACCAGAGCCATATACAGTACAGTACTCTGGTTTAAGCCATTCTATTCGCTGATCTAGTTTAACGTTACAAATCTGTTGAAATGTTTTTTATTTACCTTTCGGAAGCAAATCCTACTGATGTGGACCATTTTAAAACACGTTTATGTCCACTTTTCTTGTTTATCCCCAATGCTAACCGTTAGCTCGCATGTGTTGTGTAGTAAAGGACAGAGGAGAACCGGAAGTTAATTATTTCCACTCATTGGATAAAAAAAATAAAAGGCGGGACTTTGTTGAAATACACTGATATGATTGGCTACTGAGACTTAAGCGTCACTCCTATAGAAAACATGGCAGTTGTCAAACAGAAAAAATTACTGCAGTTTTTGATAATAATCCACCGATCCTCATACACATGGGCACTTTTATAAAACCTAATTTAATAATTTATTGTTAAAGGATAAGAAACAGCTTTCAAAAACGCTATTTATTAATCAGATCATAAAAACGAACAAAAATGTATACAAATTCTGAACATAAAGTTGTGTCAAGTCATGTTTTATAGTCTTGGGTTTATACAAACATTTGCATGTTTTTAAGATTTGTAATAAGTTTGATATCAAAATCCAAGTTAAATAATATTTCATCAAATAAAAACAATATTTATTTTAATTAAACCAGAAAATGTTGCATTTTCCAAGATAATGCACTCTGAACAATAAGTGCTGAACGATTATGCTGAAAATTGCAAAAGAAGCTAAAGCTGCATCATACAAGATAAGAAAAGCCAAAAATACTAAAATGGAAGCCTAAAGCTAAAGTAGTTAAAGGTTAACTAAAAGTAGCATAATGGTATATCGGGTGCCGTTTGTAAAGTTGCACAGTCAAAAATTAACAACATTATTT
>JBBPBX010000988.1:0-27514 GCA_038048925.1 Garcialebias charrua | reverse complement strand
AACATCAATGAGGACCCTCATCAATACGCATACCGTGAGAACCGATCAACAGAGGACGCCATTTCTTCCGTGGTCCACACTGCTCTCACCCACCTGGATCAGAAAGACTCATACGTGCGTCTGCTCTTTGTGGACTTCACATCTGCCTTCAACACCATGATCCCCCAAACTCTGATAGACAAACTATCTACACTTGGACTAAGCCCCTCTATTTGTAACTGGATACTAGACTTCTTAACAGACAGACCACAGTCCGTGAAGATCCACAACTTCTCCTCCTCCACCATAACCCTCAGCACTGGCTCTCCTCAGGGATGTGTGCTGAGCCCCCTTCTGTTCACTCTGCTCACATATGATTGTACAGCCACACTTCCAGGCTGTCATATTGTTAAGTTTGCAGATGATACAGCGGTGGTGGGATGCATCACAAACAATGATGAGTCCAGCTACAGACAGGAGGTGGAACACCTGGAGAGCTGGTGCAAAGAGAATAATCTTCACATGAATGTGAAGAAGACAAAGGAGATGATTGTGGACTTCAGAAGGAACAAACACACCCATGCCCCACTGATAATAGGTGGGTCTGCAGTGGAAGTGGTCTCCAGCTACAAATACTTGGGTGTACACATGAATGATAACCTCAGCTGGAGCAACAACACCACCAGCCTGATCAAGAAAGGTCATCAGAGACTCTACTTCCTCAGACGGCTGAGACGAGCCGGTCTGAGCAGCCCAGTTCTCACCTCGTTCTACAGGTGTGCAGTGGAGAGCATCCTGTGCTCCAGCATCAACGTGTGGCATGGAGGCTGCACAGTTGAAGAGAGGAAAGCTCTGCAGAGAGTGGTGAAGGCTGCACAGAAGTCTGTTGGAGTCAGTCTCCCCACCATCACAGACATTTACACCTCTAGATGCAGGAAAAGAGCCACCTGTATCATGAAAGACCTCACTCATCCAGCACACTCACTCTTTGCCCCACTCCCCTCAGGACGGAGGTTGAGGAGCATCAAGTGTAGAACCACTAGACTGAGGAACAGCTTCTACCCTGAGGCTGTTAGACTCATGAATAAATAAAAATAAAATTAAAATAAACACTGCAAAATATCACATCATGGTGATGCTGATATGTTTTCTTGTTGCTGTGTTCATCTGTGTTCATCTGTGACCATCTGCTCATACAAACTCATGTTCGTGCTGCTGTTTATTCCCACTATATTAGGCTTAGTGTATTACTAGTTGATGTTTTTCTTAGTTAGTTCTCGATGTTATTACTGTTTTTCTCTTTCATTTGTTGTTGGATGTAACTGGGACCTCGTGTACATAATCTCGTTTTCATCTCATGTACCACATGCGGTGCAAATGACAATAAAGACTCTCTGACTCTGACTCTGACTCTGATTCTAGTATGTTATAGTGCAGCGTGACACGTGAAATGTCCGACTGCCTCGTTAACAGACAACTGGATCCAGGCAGCTGGCTCTCTTCCAACACAGATGCAGGTAAGGTGTAGAATAATTAAATATGAGAATCAAAATATATTCCATCAGCTATAGTTCAGAAAGTGGTGCGTGTGTCCACTGTCCAGTCCACCGCCATTGTTAAAATGCCGGCTGTCTGCGCGTGCGTGCTGCGTGCATGTGTTCAAACAAAAGCTCCACGGGAGATGTTTACATTATCAACGGGGGGTCTGCGAAAAAGTTCCACTTTGAGAGCTGGGTTCAAAAACCATCGGAGTCATCGAGGGGGGCCAGCAGCGTCGTGTAGGCGATAAGCAAAGTCGCAAAGAGAGGTTACACTCAAAATACGCGCCGTGTAAACTGGCCCTAAGCCGTGTATATCAGTCAGCAGTCGTGTGTGTCTCATTGTTGGGTCATTGTCCCTGTTCCCTGGTGTGTTGTTCCCTAGCTCCTTGGTCTGTGAGTACATCTCGTCTTCATGTTTGGGTTTAGTGCTTAGTGTTAGTATTCCAGCCACAGTAGAGCATCCATATTGTTTTGTAACTGCCACGTCAGTTGTTTTGTTTTCCCCTTTATAAAATGTTTTGATTTTACTCGTGTCTCTGGAAGTCCACCTGTCTGTACCACGGGACTCATCCCACACACCGCACCATACCGTGACATAACCAGCTGTTTAGAGAGCAGGTCTGAAGCCAGACTGCACTGTGATTTGTCAAAGGTGCGGCCCGAGTGTTCTGCCGCACGAGGAAAAAGCCTGGCCTCCATCGTCGCTCAGTGGACAGAGTCTGCATTGGCCCATGGGAGGCCTTTCTGAAAAGGGGCGTTTATCGAACGCCGCCTCACGACTCTTGCACTGACCCTCGTTTGGTTCATGCAGACATGAAAAACGTCTCTTTCGAGGCGAATCAGTGACTGTACCCGTTTCTGCTTGGCTTGTTGAGGGAAGAGACAAAAAAGTCCTAGTTGAAACTACTAAGCCAGGCTCATGTGATTTAACCGATTTTAAGAGAGTAGAAGTTTGTCTGACTTGTCTTCACGGTTCATCGCTCTGTGACTGATGAGTCGCGTGTGCGGGCCCCCACTGTCATGTGGGGAGGTGGGGCTGGAGGGGTCACAGAGAGGTCTCTGTTTGCACCTGCAACCCGGCTCTTTGTTCCATCACATGAGAAGGACACAGTTTTCCGTTTGTTTTTCAAAGATAATCTTGTGACAGATTCATTACCTGTGTTTGGAGATGTGTTCACGAACCTCAGAATAAAAAACACCGTTTATTTGAAGTAAAACACACACTGTCGCACACACCTCCGGCACACGTCATTTCTTGTGCTGGTCTCTCCTCGTGCCCTGGTGCTGGCCAGTCCACGAAGGCTGTGGCGGCCCCTTCCTCTGAAGGTCCCGGCCCTCTGGAATGACTGGGGTGGGTGCCCTCTCGAAGCAGCTGGGGGCTGAAGGTCGCTGAGGTAGATGAGCGTCGCTACTGGCTACGGAAGGCTCTGCTCTGCTCCCGTGGGCGCACCAACCCGCGAGCAGAAGGAGGGTCTGCCCAGGGGGACACCACGTGCTTGCGTACCTGATCAAGCACCTCCGAGGATAAGCGTAACTGTTCAAACACTGTCTGGTAGTGTGCCCCGAACAGACCCTCTGAAGAGATGGGGTCTTCCAATAATTCTTTCTTCACATCCTCCGGGATAGAAGAAGATATCAGCCATACCTGAATCTGGAACAACGTAGTCCAAGCTGAGATCCTGGCCGAGAATGTTGCGAGCACCGTGCACAAGTTGGTGATGGTGTCAAGTGTTGCTCCAGCCACGTCATGATTCGGCTCCCGCCTGATGCTGAGCGCCAAGAGCGCAATGTTATTCGTAACAGCACAAACCTGGGATGAACACTTATGTATTTTGTCCTGGACCTTGGTGGAGAACTGGCCACTCGGCGTCGACGGTGAAACACGTTTTCCTACGTGTTTAGTAGGTCTGAGGCCAAACACGGCTGACAGGCTGGGCTCCAGCGGGGGAACAGCAGGGAAGGCCTGATCCGTCTGCCCCTGGACCTTGGTCACTGGAACGAAGGATGACACCGGTGCTCTCATTTTAGCGGCTCGTTAGCCGCGCCCAACAGCAAAGAGGTCACGTCAGGAATACTGGGCCAGATTGCTTCTGCCTGGCCCCCGCTTTTGGCGGCGAATCTTCCCGCCAGTAGTGATGGAGATGCCTGCGTGGTGCCTTCAGGGACCTTCAGGCCACAAACGTTCGCTGCCCACCTGATGATGTCGGGCAACGCGTTGAGCAATGTGAGATGAGCACCCTCAGCGTCCGTGTGGGACGGTGTCTGTCCCGCGGCTCCAGGAGACTGCGCTCGGCTGCTGGTCGAGCCTGCTTCAGAACGTTGGAGGAGCGCTGGGTCCGGTCCTCCGGTCAGACAAGTTGGGCCACGCGCGTCGGCCATGGCGGCTCCCTCGGTGGGAGGTAAGGCCGGTCCCGCGCATTCCAGAGGAGATTGCGGGACGCAGTGGCTAGTTTTTTCCAGCAGGTGGAGGAAAGGCGAGGCCGGTTCCAAACCTCCAGAAGAGGATGGGCCGTCTATTAGCTACCCCCGAGGACGTGTAGTTCACCAGTTCTTTGAACCACGGGCTGGGTGCCACGTCCTCCTTCGGCTGAGCCTCTATATCCCCTTGGGAAAGGAGGTCGAACCGGCGTTGCTTTTCCTCCGCCGTCAGGAGCTGGCAGGCCGGACAGGCGGGGTGCTGGTCCATGGCCTGTTGAACGTGGTCAACTCCGAGGCATCCTTCACAAAGATGGTGGAGGTCTGCTGCCAGGATGAAGCCGAAGTCGCATCCTGTGCACTTTTTTAAAGGTTGTCTAAAAGACATGTCGCTTGATAGAGGTCTCGTAATGTCGGTTCGCTGAAAAAATTAGGGACCAGGGGCGTGGCCCACAGCAGGTGGGCGTGGACTAGAAGTCTTCAGTGTTGGCACGAAGCGCAGGGATAAACCCAATAGGTGTAGCTTTAAAGGGCAGAGCTTACACGAAATAGAACTTGTTGGAGCAAGCTGGACAGACAGCCAGCTTTGGATGGACCGTGTGTCCAATCAGAGGTTGCTGTGCTCAAATACATGAACTGGAAACGCTCTGTGAATTCTGTGGAAGTCTCACAGCTCCAGGGATGAGGAGCCCGGCTTTGGACGGACCGTGTGTCCAATCAGAAGTTGGATCAGAGGAATGGCTTCGTAGCCTCAGATGTTGGAGGGACACCGAGCTAACATGCTAACAGGGGTAGGAACGGCTTTGCAGCCTCAGATGTTGGAGGGACACCGAGCTAACATGCTAACAGGCGGAGGAACGGCTTCACAGCCTCAGATGTTGGAGGGACACAAAGCTAACATGCTAACAGGCGGAGGAACGGCTTCACAGCCTCAGATGTTGGAGGGACACCGAGCTAACATGCTAACAGGTGGAGGAACGGCTTCACCAGCATACCTATAGGCCATTAACTCTTTTTGTCCTTGGCTCCGAATGTATGCGTCTTTTGATAATTATGTAGGGTAATTGTGTTAGGATAGGCTAATTGCTTGGTAAAATAGTACAGTACTGTACGTATGAGGTGCAGTTTGGACGTATTTTCCAACGATTTTCGAGTTACGAATGGATGTAGGAACGGAACTGCGTCGTAAATCGGGGACCACCTGTATATATACACACACACTATGTACACAATGTTTTGGTTTAGTCAGTTTACAAGAACACAAACATACTGTATGATGTTACACAGAACACCAGTGTACATGTACTTCATCCTAAATACATACTACTGTATATTTTGTTCTTATGTATTTAGGATGAAGCACAATAGTGTTCTGTACTATATCAGTCATACATACGGTATGTTTGTGTTCTTGTAAACTGACAGAACATTCCTGTAGTTTAATGAAGAATTTGTGACATTCTGTTTAATATTATTTAAATGAAATAAAAAAGAATTAACACTCTTGCCAAGCGTCACGTCTGGATCAAACCAGGCGCTGCTCATCACCAGACTAATACCATAACAAGATTGAAGCATGGCAGTGGCAGCGTCATGCTAAGGGGATGCGTATCGGCAGCAGGAACTGGTCTCATGGTTGAGGGAAAGATGACAGGTTTATAATATGAATCCTTTAATGATAACCTGCTCCAGAAGACTCTGGACCTCAGACTGGGCCAAAGGTTCATCTTCCAATCGTTGAGCCAGAGCTCACGGTCAAGCTAACAAGATTGGCATCATAACAACTGTGTGCTCAGAGTGACATTTGGTTGAAGATCTGAAAACTGTTGCACATCAACGTTCCCCATCCAACCTACTGGAGCTTTAGAGGTTCTACAAAGAAGAGTGGGACAAAATGGGTGTGCCAGACATGAAAAATCATACTCAGAGAGTGCTGGGGAAGTACGTCAGCGTGAACACGTTCAGTTCATTTTCAGTAAGCTTGAAAAAGACTGGAACATTTTCATTACTGTAGTTTGTCATTTTGGGGTATGGTTTAAACATAAAAGTTTATGGTTCTGCCATTTTTCAAGTCAACTTTGCATTTAATCACCTTGGAGTGTGTATTTTTTTTAACAATAACAAAAAGTTGGTGTTGGTTTTGTTCTAAAGTTTTTCATCATTATGCACACACAAACATCCAGCCTCTCAGGATTTTATTATGACTAAGTCTCCAGATTTTCTGGTCCTTCATTTTTCAGTAACTAATGAATTTTGCAACTACAAAGTAAACATCATAAAATAAAATAAATGTAATTAAGGGTTTTAAAATAGCATGTTAGGACACTAATCAGGCTCAAATAATTAATCAATTTATTAATATTTTTTTTTCTTTCCACACAGCATTTGTTATACATTTTGACCTCAGGAAGGTTTTGTAAGTGACCTCTGCTGTAACTTGTAAATAAAATAAAATCTGAACAAATTGAGTGTAATGAACATGCTTTATTATTTTATTCACACATGAATCACAATCCTGTAAAACTGGTGTAAAATGCTCGCAGCTCATGTCAAGCAACAGTAAGGCTACAGAATAACGTGAATCAATCAACACCATCTTTAAAAAAGTGACACGACTGAAGGAAAACATAACACTATGAAAAAATAGGTTTTTAAAAAGAACAGGTGGGAATAAATCACGATAAACATGAAAAAAAGGTTCATGCAGAGAGTAAACTATGCACGTATGAATATAACTAGTAGATCGTTTTTGAGTTTCAAGTTTTTAAAGTGGCGTGTAAATTTATTATTTTTTTAATACTGTTTGCTTTTGTCTCCACTGAGACAAATCAATCAATACTCTTAAATTCCTTCATCAATGCAAATAAAATAAAACCATCTTCACATTTAAAAAATGCTTGACTTTTTGATTTAATGGTAGTTTTCTTATATTTTAATTGTAGTAAACCTTTGTTTTTATTCTTAACCACTGGTTGGGTAAAATAAAGTTTTAAAACTATTGAAAAATGTAAGCAACTTTTTAAAACTACTTCAAACAATTGACAGAATACAATATTTTAAAAAAAGCAGTTTTAAATGTGACCAAGCTGTTTCTAAGGACCATAAAATGTACCGTACGGTAGATTAATATCTGTGAGGTAGGATGCACTGAAGAGGTGGCAGAAAAACAAAAAACAAAACAATGAGTGTGAAACTACCGTACATAGAAAAGTTTCTGGTTCTGCCATTAGATTGGACTGCTTAAAATATAGAAGAGGAAACATGGTAAAAGACCGGAACCGAAGCTGAGCTGTGATCAGTTGAAAGGCAGGCGAGTTGCCCTCAAATAAAAAAGAAACAAAAAGTTTTATAACAGTTTGAGCTGGAAAAAATAAATCTTTCACGTTTGTTGGTGACTTTAAATCAAAGACACCGTCTAAAATGGACCTTTTATTTGCAGTAAAACAGGAATGAAACAATTTTTAGGGAATCTTGCTACTGTAAATCACACAGACAGAGCAGGCACTAAAATATTACACTTAATTACTTTGTGCTTGTTAGAATCAACAATATTAAAATTATATATTAAAAATAGATATTTTAATGACATAATGCTCATTCACAAAAACAGAAACAAAAGCCAAGCGTTGGTTTGAACATTAAAATACTGGAAAAAAACCTTGTTTCTAATTTGTCTCTAAAACCCACAAAGATTAAATCTAACGATCACACACGCTTAGCACGCAACTCCAGAGCATCCGTAAACGCTTGGAAGCTACAATAATATGATTTTTCTGCATTTTTTTTACCCTTCTTCATAAAACTAGCTCAACATTTTAATACTTTGCAGCCCGTTCCAATTAAATCTTTGGTTTCTGGCTACAAAAACCACCCAATCCAAAACGCACGGTCTGGTGTGAAGTTGTGCGGCGTGATGTGTGTGACACAAAAATACGATGCCAGACTTTATCGGGTTTGGAACGGGCTAAAAAATGAAAACTGCTACAGAACCATGCGGCAAGCTAAACCATCGTGGTTCGCTGATTCTGAATCCGTTTGCTTCGCTGCAGAACAGAGAGATTCAGAATGAAGAACAGGCCTGAAGCGTTTCATCCCAGCTGCGTGTAAACAGCTCGTTCCCTCCTGTCAGTCATGCAGACGTGCAGAAAGGCAGCGGCACGCAGAGCGCAGGCGTTAAGAGGCTACCTTAAACCAAAGATGCTGATTTGTGGCGTTGTGATAAAAACGGGTCGTGCAGCACTCAAAAATGAAAAGGCACTGTCAAGTTCAAGCTCGGTGCTGATGAACGGTTTACTGCATGCAGACACTTCTGTTTTCAAGTTTGCTCACTGGAACTGATCAGAGTCCCACTGACGTGCAGATGTCGCGACGTAACAGCGACTCTAACTTCATTCATTCATTCATTTGTGCTCCACTTTTCTCCCTTCAGTCCCAACCCCGACACGAAGAAACCATCACGCTATAAATTATTTCTGGGAATAATTTTAAATGCAGCTAAAAACAAAAGCATTAGGAATGATTCTTAGAATTCTTCTAAACTCAGAGGTTTTCACTCTTCATGCGTTTCCTTCTGGGCTGATTAGAATCACAGAAAAGTGATTCCGAGTGTGCAATTTTAGCAAATAATCTCTAAACACACCAAGCATCAAACGTGGCTGATATTCAGTGATGCAGATCTGACAAGAACCTTGATAAAGTTTGCTCCTGTGCAGGTAAGTTCGACCTCCAACTGTGATTCACATCTGCACCTCTGGTGTGTTTCTAGTGTACCAAGAGAACATCAAGCAGCAGAAATGCACAGTGGAAGTGAAATGACACTGCAATGTAAATATTGTAATAGCACTGTTTCTAAAGCAGGAGTGAAGTGTGAAAGGAAGGTAGAGGTCGAAACTAAAAACTAAATTTATTCCCGTAGTTTACCAAGAATCAAAGAATGGAGCTCAGATCATCGTGCAGATCGTTAATCTAGTCTTTTTTTTTTTTCTTCACTGTACAGCTCCAAAAAGTGCAACAAGCGTCTACACTGATGCTTGGTGGCGTTTAGAGGCCTAACAGCAGGATTACTCTCACATTACGTGTTGGGGATTCAAGGGAAGAGACGGGACGGGGGTGGGGGGGTGAACTGGGACCTCAGTGCTGTCCTGGGAGTGGACCCATGTTCAGAGAGTCGTCCTCGTTGACACCGTCCAGCTCCTCTTCTGTGCGCACAGCGTGAGTTATGAGGTGCAGCTCCTCGGTGAGGGTCTCGAAGCGGTACGCCACTCGGATGTCGGGGACGTTGGTGCGGCGGATGTCGTTGCTCTCAGGACCCTCCCGGTAATAACTGGGGCCGAGCCAGTAGCTTTTCACCTGCAGGATAAAGAAGCTGCGTGAGTTGAAACTGAAATCTTTTGGAAACATTTGTAGTGGACCTGACCTTGGTCAGCGATACACCTTTGTCTCTTTGAACTGTTCCAGTGATACCTTTTACTGGCCCTCTCAGTAAAACAGACATTAACACAGTTTAGTCCATTTTAGTTTGAATCTAAGAACATAATCTCTCACAAAGACACTATTTCTACTCTTTTAATTGTGTTCTAATACAAATGTAATCTAAGCATCACCTGGGTTATTCATATGAGCAGTTGTACTTTACAACATGTTTTACGATCACATGTGCTGGTTTATTCTGCACCAACGATGGTGCTCAAACACTGTGTGAAAGTTGAAGGCCCGTGTCTGAGTGGCCTGGTAGTTTGTTTAGAAATGGACAGACAGCTTAATCAAGTCGTAGACAAAAGTTGATGTTCTGTCTCCTTTTCTTCTAAAACAATTCTCTCCATTTTCAAAACAGATTTTCTGTTGTTTCACAGCTTCTAATCTTCTGACGTACTATTATTCCACTCCTACCTCCCTGGTAGTTCACCAATGAACGGAGTGGAAACTCTGACGTGAAGTCTCTCCTTAAAAGTCTCATTTCCTGTTTCTTGTTAGTTGGAATGGACAGTAAGAGCTGTCATGTTCTCTTTCTTTAAGCTGGATAAACTGCAGTCACGAGTCAAAGACTGGTTTATCAGCTGAGAATTTATGGAATGCCTCCATAAATTCAACAGAGCTAAAAGCTTCAAGTTCTTAATGAACTTTCCTTTGAGAAACGTTTTATTTTGAAACCAACCAGGAAGTGGCCACTGTTTCTGCCGAGGAAGGCGAGCTTCAACGATACGTTGAATCAGTAAACACGCTGAAGTTCAACTGGACGTGACCGGACCTACGATCCGCTTATTGTCCAAGACTGCTTCTCAACTCTTATCAACACCTGGACTGAGCGTCTGAACAGGTAGAGTTGCTGATAGTTTGCTGAGCGCGCGAGGGAGTCCAGCTGGATCTCGTTTGGAAATGTGTCAGCCTGGTTAAACTCAAAATAAACAACGCATACTTTTTACCCTATTTCTTCCTCTCCTCCTATTTTTCTGAAACCTTCTCTTTATCATTCTAAGCAGGTAACTAAATTTTAAGCTAAATGCCTGCGGAAATAAGTAAATATGTCATCCTAATACTTGTGTCTGTTGTTCACAATTAAATTTGCTGACGAGTTTAATTTGCAAGAAATTGAAATCAGTCAATCAAGTGTACCTGATGTTAATTTTAGTTGATTTTATTTTTAAATAAAAGGCAGTGTCTCTGGCATGCCAACTATAGTTAACGTTTCCATTGTCACTTTATGGTTTTCTGTTTTATTGTCCATCACAAATGATCACAGGAGTGTTATGGTAATCCTGAAAAGAAATAGAATCTGTGAATTACTATTCAACCTGAAAAAGTAATTAATTAAGGTAAAGTGTGTCAGTTTAATACTGACCAAATACCCTACACATTTGTTGGTTCCAGTAAACTGTTAACAAAACATCTTCCACCAAGCTTTGGCTCAGAGGCTTTGAAGTCTGTGGAAGTAGAGTAATTCAGTGGGCTGCAGCTGTTGAAGACTACCATAGTTGGATCAAAACTACAAGAAAATGCAAACAATTTTCAGTTTTAGTTTCACTGAATTCTGAGTGAGTTGGACCAAGCGACCAGCGAGGTCAGTTTCTAAAAATCACAGCCCATTTTTAGAGCGCGCAGCTCGCAAACTAATCTTGGCCGTGCACATTTTCTCGTTGCCCACCTGTACTTGCTTTGTACCTGCTTCAGAAGCCGACCCAAACGTTTATTTCATCGAGTTAGAAATGAAGACGGACAAATTTAGACCAGTTTTTAAAAATAATTAATACTCATTGTAGACCTAGGGCGCAGCACGGTGGCACAACTGGTAGAGCTGCTGCCTCTCAGTGACCAGGTTACCCTGGTTCAAATCCCGGTCTGGGAGGCCTTTCTGGGTGGAGTTTGCATGTTCTCTCCGTGCATGCGTGGCTTTTCTCCAGGTACTCCGGTTTCCTCCCACAGACCAGAAACATACATGTTAGACTGATTGGTAACTCTAAATTGTCTCTAGGTGCGAGTGAGTGAGAGAGTGAATGATTGTTTGTCTTGTTTGTCCGTGTGATGGACAGGAGACGTGTCCAGGGTGTCCCCCGCCTCTCACACAGTACCGGTAACTGCTGGATATGGGCACCAGCGACCCCGTCGACCCAAAAAGGAAGACGCGGGTAAAGATAATGGATGGATGGATGTAGACTGAGCTATTGGGGGCTGTAGCCTCAGAGAGATCACTTTTACCAAAGTGCAAATTAATTATAATTTTACAGCAGATGGCAAACTGCACTAGAATGTCTAATTTACAGAAGCAGTTGTCCTGTGCAGCTCCACCCTCATTTAAAACATTTTCTGTCGCTGTCAGAACAGAATAATTACAAAAAGACTGACGAGTTGGCAGAACCGTGCCACACGTCTCTAAATCATGAACTGATACTTGTATGATTTCTGATTTCTGCACGAAGGGGTTTACCTTGTTGGAAAACCCACTCATCAGGACACTGTTTCGTGCCAGCTCACACATATCGCATGAGCTCAGTTTCCACACCTGAGCTGCAATGCTGTACTCCTCCATCAGCGGCTCCTGGACACAAAGGACATGTACATTTCACACATCTGCACACATCAGGACTGTAGTTTTATCAGCTGAATGTAAGAGAAGGACTGAAATGATCTGACACAGACTTTGGTGAAGTGGAACTGAAGGGGGTCGTCAGTGGACAGAGAGATCATGAGGCCTCTGGACAGGTACTCTGGCAGCGGGTTGCGGTGGTAACTGAGGAACAGGCTGTTGTTACTCAGCGGTGACATGGCAATGCCGACTTGAGCCAGGTAGTACAGGTACTGAAGCACTGGGGCCTGAAAAGCAGAAGAAGCAGCTGTGAGTTCAATTTTAGCACCACGGTGAGAACAGGCCTCGTCTCATTCAGCAGAAATCTGTGAAATCTTACTCCGAGTGCTACGATATCCTCCTCTAGCAAAACCCAATCATTGCACATTTTATTTTGTATATTTAAAAGTACCAGTTTCTGACTCATAAAATAATATGGGTATTTCTGGTGGTGTAAATCTTTGAACTATCTGGGTTTTGAGACTTGGGTTCCTGTCACATTGTAACGTTTTGGACAACTTATGCCGACGTATGAACATGTTGTCCACTACACTGACATACGCCGAGTATGGAATAAAACAAAGCCTCTTTTTGACATATACGTCCCATACTGCTAATGGGTTGAACAAATTTGACTTGTGCAGAGCTTACGCACAACGTTAGTTTAAATTACGCAACTTATGACATCATATATCAGTATGCTGGAAACGTTTTTAAAACTTAAACCTAACTTAAACACCAGCGTGTTTGCCATTTTTTTCATACTCTGGCAACGCTGAGGCTATACGTCACTGTGTGACAGCCTCTTTGGGTAAAGCTAGACCAGATCTTCTGCAGGGTTCATGTTAGTCAGTCAGGATGTGCACAGCACAGACGGGATGCTGACAAATCACAGGAGTCTGGATGCAACTAGAGTTGAGCCACATTTAGGTAAGCTTCCTAATCATTGGTCAGATCGTTTCCACTTTTGGCAAGGACACAACCTCCAGCTGCAAATGTAAAGTCTCTGCTGACTGACCAGAAGTCTTGATTTAGTTTATTCTACTGTGTAATAACAGTAATGGTTAAGTATTTGTATAGTTTTTTTTTTTATATTAAGAAGGTAAATCAAGGCTGAATGAAACACTCAAATCTAAAACATAGCTACCCCCAGGGGATATTTTTTAAAGCTTCTCCCATTCACAACCAGATAAGTTTACTCACTGTAAAATGTCTATAAAATGCAACTTTTTCACAATCCCTCTGTGGCGTTCTGACCTTTCTGAGCAGCAGGCCGTGGGAAATGTTCTCCGACAACATGAAACCCGACACCAGGTGGTGGATCGGCCCGGCTTCACCACAGTGAGGTCGCAGCACAAACGTATGGAAGCCCCGTCGTCTGGGAAAACAAACCAAAACACGCATAAAAACAACAGACATGTGTGAATTATTTGCTGTAATGAATAGAAGACACTTCCCCCCCGAAGAGTGACGTTTCTGTGTTTGCTGTCGAGCCTTTACCTTCGCAGGTGGTTCAGAACTGTCATGTTGGCGTAGGTGTAGTAGAGGTAGTACGAGTATGGTGGGTTGTCCTCTTCGGTCCAGTCAGGTGGCAGCGGACTGTCAAGATTGAAAATGTGATGTTCTGGTTTGGACTCATCGTCGACACTGTCAAAGCCCACCACCTGATAAAGCCAGGAAACACAAAGGTCAGCTCAGTCCTCTGGTGTGGGTCATGGGGATATTACTTCCTGTGACCTCGCACACTCACGTGCTCCAGGAAGAGATGCAGCTCAGGATGACTGCGGGGGTTGATGGTGACTTCAAACAGAGGCATGAAGATGTTCTCCAACATCTCCTGGAAATTGGCCAGCTGCTTCTTTGTGTGGTACACGTCACTGGAAGAGTCAGCAGTGAGTGAAAACTGAAGTTCTTATTCTGGATTCGATATATCAAACTTGTTGCATGCGTGGAGACTCATACGTACAACAGACGGGGCACTTGGATGAGCCAGCGCACATTATCAGAGTAAACTCTGTACTGGACGGCCCACTGAGCCAGCTTGTCCCACTCGTCTCGGGAGCGGCCATAGATGGAGAGTCGTAACTCGGAGTTTTGGTATTTGCTCTCCTCCAAGTCAGACATCACCTCCTGGACACAATTAAGACAGCAGAGTTGCAGAAGTTTGTACTTAGGAGTACAGTATTGTAGTGATACAAGCCTTCATCTCTCTGAAACATTTCTTCACTGAAACTCTCAGTGAAACGCAGAACACTGACTTTATTTTATTAATTCGAATCAAAACACAAATAAGTCACAAGAGACTCTCTTTACTTTTTACTTTGTTTAATTCAAGGGTAATAAAAGCATAACCTTGTGTTATTCATATGAGCAGTGTTATTTTTTCAATAAGTTGGTGTATTCTTAATATGTGGACACATTGAGTCAAAAGAACTCTAAAGTTGAGAATTATGTCAAGTTGAACTTTTCAGATTTGTTTAGAAATGTTAAGACGTTAATCAAACGCTTAATCAGTCATCTGTATTACTGGCGACTATTGTCTGTCTTTTCTTAAAATGATCTTCCTTTGTTATCCTGCACAATCTTCACACTTTCTAACCCTCTGACCTGAGCTAACTCCCTCCCGTTCCCTGGTGAACAACCAATGAACGGAGTGGATTTAACTGGGTCAAAGTCCCTTTTTAAGGTTCCACTTCCTGTTTCTCCCTTCAGTCTGCTGGTGAAGTAAACTATGTTCTTCTCCAAAGAGCTGATTTGAACGTCTGTCAAAACGCCAATGACACGTCATCAGTTAAAGATTTATAACATGCCAGTTATAAATCCACTTCGAGCTCTAAGCTCCACTTGAATGAATTTTCCTCCCAAGGAAAGTTTTATTCTGAAAAATCAAACCAGGAAATGGCGTTACTGCGGTCCGAGTTGAAGCAGACGTCGGGAGACGCTGAAAACGGTAAACGGACTGACCATCTTCACGAGGTAACAAAGTCGTCAAATGCTTTGCCAAATGTACCAACGTGTAGCTGAGATCGGCCGGAGAACTGCCATGTTTCCTGGTTAATAGGGGTGTAACGATACATAAAACTCTCGAGACGAGACTAGACGAGACAAATTACAGAGTTTGCGAGAACGAGACGAGATTTTAATATTAGTTCAAGAAAACTTCAAAGATCGGTTTTATGCCGCAAAAAGGCTTTTATTCTGTTTTAACATGTATTACAAACTCAACTGATGTCTTCATTTTACTGATTGAATCTCCTTAGACCTTAGAACGTTCAACTTTGTTTAAAAAAAATAGATATTCACGCAGGACTTTCCAAAAATTGAACATAAATATTAACTAATGCGTGCGCTAAATTTCCGCATCAGCACTGAATCTGCAGCCGTCACCAGTGTTGCCAGATTGGGCGGTTCACCGCGATTTTCCTTCTGACTTTTGCGGGTAAAGAGTGCTTTGGGTGGGTGGGACTCTATCTGGCAACACCGGTCACACCGGTGTTTACACAAGTGTGTCTTTACATCCGGGGCAGCGTCGGCAGCGCCGGGACCCTCCATCAATGTAGAGGCGTCTGCGGCACCGGGACCCTCCATCAGTAGTTGGGGCGTCTTCTATAGCAACTTCATCCGGCGAAGCCATGCTGTCTGTGACGCTGACTTGCTAGGGGCTCTGCTAGCATTAGCGACTCGCGAGACAACGTTACCTCTCAACGAGAGATATCGTGGGAGTTCAATATCGCGAGATCTCGTACAACGAGATCTTGTTACACCCCTACTGGTTAAACTCAAGTCAAGATAATACCCCTCCTATCTTTCCTTCCATCCTCCTCCTAAACTTTTTTTATTCTTGCCAGAACTTTAAAGAAATATGTGCCTACAGATATAAGTAATATGTCATTTCATTACTTGTGTCTGTTGTTCCAAAATTGAATCTGTCGACAGTTAAGTTTATATGAAAATTGATCAGACCAATCCCTTGTACATGTTGATGTAATTTCATGATTCTGTTAATAAATGATTCATCTCCTGGTGAATCGACATAAAATAACGTTTCATGCCTGTTACATCTTCTCATCTGAACACACAAGTTATTGGTAAATTCTTTAAAAAGAGAGAACTCGTTTATATTTAATGATAAGGTTGTGGCAGGTGTAAGCCTGCTCATTCTTACATTTGGTGTATTGTACAGTCAGTAAATCTGACGAGTACATAATCCGTTACAGTACAGTATATTAGACGAGTTAGACACTTGGTGTTACCTTAACAATATGTGCAAAGTATTTTCCTTCAACGCAGTTGTCTGTCTTGATGAAGATCTCCCTGAGGATGGACTCTCCGATGGGGTTGTATTTGGAATTGAACTTATCAAACCGATGAAACGTGTTTCGGTCCTGATGAGTAAATAAATAAATAGGAAAATTGTTTTTATCTACACCAAATGACGTTCATGTGATGCGAACATACGTCCCGTTTAACTCACCGCGTGCATGTCAAGTGTGTCCACGCTCAGGTCGTACGCCGTCAGGTTCATGCTTTCAAAGACGTCTTTGAGGGTCTGGCCGTGCCCCCGCTCGACGTGAACGATCTCTTCGGGGTATTTCTTCATGGCTCTTTTAATGAATCGCAGCAGGTGCTTCTGGTTCATGCAGGATGAAGCATGTATGTGCGTGTCCACCTGGAGGCAAAAACAGCAGAGCCACTTAGAAAAAAGGTGTCCTGTGATTTGCCTGATTAAAAACTAGGGATATCTTCAGAACTCTGCAGCTGTGAGTTCAACTTCACATTTATAAAAGATATATATTTTATATTCTTGCCTTTCTTATGTTGTAGAAGTCTCTGTGGGGAACCTTCTTCTGAGCTACCAGCTCCTTCAGCTCATTCAGCAGGATGTGCATCTGAAACTTGGAGCTCAGATATTGCAGGCGTCGGTAGCAGAAAGACTTCCTATAAACGTCACGAAGAAGAGAAGATTAATTTGAACCAAACATAAACAACAAACCGTCTGTTGTTGGACTCCATTAACGTTACACTCACACTGGTCCGTTAACAATAAGGGACATCATAACATTCATGTCTGCGAGATACTCCTTCAGGTCAGGATACGGCAGGTCGAGCTCCATGCTTCTGAAAAGTTCAACAGCTTAAAGTTAATCAGATCATTTTTTTAATCAGTTACTGATAAATCCTGTCACAATGTGAATATTATATTTCCCTTATATTGACAGCAAGCAAGAAAAATCACATTACTAAGAGAAAATATTCACATTTACTAGACAATATTGATTTCTTAGTCCAAAAACTCAATTTGCGTCAACATTAATATGATGCAAACTGCAGCGCTCAGTTAATACAAACACAGCATTTGGTTTATTTTGATTAGTCTCTGTCCTGTTTATGTTGAAACTGAATTCAGATATTAAAAAACACACTTGTCCATGTTGGTTTCCTTGGTGTAGACATGAACGACCCCGCCGACCATCTTGCAGCCGTATCCTGTGTCTGCCGGCATGCTGTCAGGGTCCTGATTGTCGTAAGGGTGAGTCTCTGAAAGTGGGGGGTGAACAGGGGCATCTGGGAAAAACAAATGTTGGACAATAACCAATTTTTAACAGTAGTTTAATAAAAGAATGAGCAAATTACAGTATATACATACTCAGAAAAAATGTTTATTACGAAAAGATGCCTGTTCCTGTTAGAGCTACACTTTTTTCCTTTTTTTATTACCGGTACTTAGATTAAAAAAAATATTACTTTTAGAGTCTTGAGTGTCTTTGTAGGAACATCCAAACACACATTTTGTGCTTTATATTTCCAGAAATTTTCATCTGTTTGACACAGTATTGGTAAACTCCTCAGCTATCGACAAATCTGTTTAAAGTTTAAACTAAATGTCTGTCAGAAAAAGAGGTTTATTGTGCGGTTACCTCAAGCTTAAACTAAACACAGAAAGTTTGGGCACTGTTACAAAGATGATGAGGGTAAATTGACTTTTTTTGACTCAGCCAAAGGAACTAAAACTAAAATTTGATGAAAAGAAAAGCAGTGAAGAGTAAGACGACTACAGCCACGTGTGTAACACTCAAGACTTCTGTTCGATTCTTTAAATAGATTAATGTTATTCTATCAATGATTACATTTTAAGTATTAAAACAACAAAATGCAACGGAGATATCAAATATGTTGACTCCATTTTTTTGAAAAAAAAAAAAACAAACAAAAAAAAAACGCTTGTAAGAAAAAGCGATCAAAATAGACGGTGTGTTTATTTTATTTTTTAGACATTTGTTTTATTTTTTACTTTTTTAAAATATGTAAAGTTTGTGGTAATTTGTTCTTCTGCCCTGGAGCTTCATAAATTCAAAATAATCTAAATTTAATCAAAAAGCGAAAACAACTCAAAGTATTCCTCGAGGCACGAAACAAGAATCTTTCTGGGTCGGACTGAAATGACTCTTACAACAGGCTATTATTGAACAAAGTGTTTTCTAAATGAGTCTCCGTCTGTCCGTCCCTCCATCCGTCTGTGTCTCTGTGTAATCTAGACTGTTTCACCTGCTCATCTTGGCTTTAAATTTAAAAAAAATCATCCAAGTTTAACATTATCCTGTAATGCAATATTTACTTTGTGACTTTAATAAATCCATTGACTCAAACAAAACAGACGCATTTATGAGTGGTTCTGTTGAGCCTGATCCAAACAGGATGTGTGCAGCTTTTACCAGCATCTACAGGCGTCTCTGCTTCTTCATCGTAGACTCTCAGATCCAGATATTTCGTCCCGAGATCCTGTAGCTCGTGAGCTGTGGTCTTACAAAACGTCTGCATGGAGCGGTTTATGTACTTCTCACGGATCAATAAAGCCTTCACCACACACTTGGCTGCATCTACGAGGTCAGTGAAGGGCACCTGGAAATGCATCCGCACACACAAACAAAGAAATGGATGAAAACTCATTTTACTTTTCAAACTATTTCATTTGTTTTTTGGAGATTCTTACCCCACATTTTTCTTCTCCAGATATAGACACCCGCTGGTACTCTCTCTCTATCGGCATCGCCCTCTCTTTAAAGCCAACGTCAACAACATCCACGTTTTTGTCCGTCATTGACCTGGCACACACACACACAGACAATAATAAAAAATAATAATAAGAGAGCATATGCAGAAGAAATGCTCACTTAAGGTGGAAAACGGTTGAAAATATCTAAAAAAGCTAAGTCTAGTCCTCTGGACATTCAAAAAACAAAACAAAGCAAAAAAAATTGTAGAAACGTTTTGTTTTTCACCCGAAAGACTTCCTCAGTCTGAGCTGCTGTATTCAGCTCAGTCTTATAAATAGCACCCTCTCACAGTGGATCAACCAGTTGGCTGATGACAGCCGAAACCATCGGCTCACATTATCAAGGAGGACCATCAGCCTAACGATCCATCGTTAGGCTGATGGTCCTCCTTGATCATGTGAGCAGCTGGTTTCGGCTGTCATCAGCCAACTGGTTGTGTAACACTGTGAGAGGGTGCTATTTATAAGACTGAGCTGAATACAGCTTCTCAGACTGAGGAAGTCTTTCGGACGAAAGACGAAACGTTTCTACAATTTTTTTGTTTTGTTTTATTTTTTGAATGTCCAGAGGACCAGACTTAGCTTTTTTAGATTTTTCTACCTGGATTATTGAGCATGCATCAGGGTGAGTTGAAAATAGTTATTTTATCTTATTAGAGCTCATTGTTTTTAAATGTGTCAAAAAGCTTTCATCTTAAAATAATACACATTTAAAGCTGATTCTGTTTATTTTACTGTATAATGTGTTATTTATGACACAAATATTCTTTATAACAAAAGATCAAATCTGTATGAATGCAGTAGTTTCTAACAAGAATCAAAGCTCAAATAACAGTAAATCAGCTATAATTCTAAATCATTTTGTTTGTGTATCAGATAAATATTTTATCTTGTTTATCTAATAATCCTAAACTCTGTTGGATTACAGACAAACAGAAAACGTTGACAGAATTTCAATGATTTTCATCGAAACTCTTGATGGAGCTGACATTTTTAGACTTTTTCAGCACTTTCGGCTGCTACTTTTGTATTTTATAATTAATTTCTTGATGGTAATAAATATATGTTAGCTTCACTACTTTTTTTTTTTTACACCGACATGCACTGAAAACTCAAACTGACAAGAATGAAAGCCTCTGCATGATTTCATGAAGGCCTCGGGCTCTGATCAGTTGAAGACTCAGGACATCCTAGCAGCAGATCCTTCAGGTCCTGCTTGCAGTGAGGTGGGGCCTTCTCGAGTTTTTGTTGAAGCAAACTAATGTGGAGAGCTTGGAGGCCAAACGAACACCTTGAAGTATTTTTTTCTCAAATCATTCTGAGGTTTTGCAGCAATACTTCATCTTCCCCAGAACGGCCACTTGCATCAGGTTTATGTGATCAGAAAAAACAAGTTCATGCAGCTCCAGAATTCACGTTTATTTTAGTAAAACATGCTGAAACATTTTGTTGTTTTATATTTTTATTTGCTGCCACCTCTTCTACGTTAAACAAGCCTCACAAACCTGACTGCCAAAGTAACATGGTTTGCTTCCTTTAATTGTTATATGGTTTATACTGTATTTGTTGGGCTCTGATCGGTTTACTTTTGTTTGTAAAGTTTTTATCAGATGCACAGCTGTAACTCTTCAGTGAAACGAGATCTTATCAGACTTCACTAAAGTGGTACTTTCTTAGGTGACATTTAGTAATATTATCCGTTTTCTAGATCATCAACTCCAACAAGTCAGTTTTTTACTTTCTAAAACAAACTATTACAAAACAAGATTATTTACAGAATAGCTTTTTTTCTAAAGGTATCAATATCCTTTATTCGCCTTCAATCAATAGAAATCAATAGGTTTAGACAGGAAAGAAGTTAGAGGATAGAAAAAAATTTAAGACGATGCATCCATGTAGCATGCACTTTAATATTCTTTCACTATCATTTTTTTAGATGATATAAAGTCAAAAGAGTAAAACAGAAAATATCTAAAACAGTGTTAAGCCAACATGAATGAAGTAAAGTATGAATACTTTTGTTGTAAATTAATCACAATCTTTGCCAAGTAATGTAACAGTTAATAAAAAATGAACTTAGAGCACATTTTTTATGTGAAGAAATTGTTTTTAAAGGAAACAAACAGCAAAACATGGAAACAACACATAAATTCTGTAAGAATAAAAATAGCTAAATCAATTGCAGTACTGTACAAAGTCAGAGACCTATTGAATGATAAAGCTCTGTATTTGTTGTATAACACAATCATTGTTCCACACTTAATCTATTGTATTGATGTTTGGGGGAATGCGTGTAAAACAATCACAAAGCCTATTTTTGTATTACAGAAAAGAGCTGTAAGAATTATCACTAGAAAACATTACCGTCATCCATCAAATACATTATTTTATCAACTAAAGTTATTGAAGTTCCATGATTTGGTAGACTATAATATTTTATCAGTTATGTATAGAGCTCAAAATAATGCATTGCCTTTAAATATCCAAATGCATTTTGTTAAAAGACAAAGTTGTTATAATCTTAAGGGGACAGAGATGTTTGTAAAACCACAATTCAGAACTAGTTTGAAGGGACGTTCTACCTCAATCCAGGGAATTAGATTATGGAATGGCTTGGAGAATGTAGTTAAAAATGCCAAGTCAATGTTTACATTTAAGAAAATGATCAAAACAAATGTGTTAAAAAATATATATGAAATAGCGTAATGTGTATTGTATTAGTTAGAAAATTAGAAAGAGTTAGTCATTTTGTACTGTTGGTTGAAGATTATTATTGTTTAATCTGATTGTTGGAAAAAGTTGGTTGAAGATTATTATTGTTTACATGGTTGATTATTGTTGTTTAATCTGATTGTTGGAAGTAAGGGGCAGATATAATAAGATTTATTCTTCTTTCTGCTACCTTTCATTTTTTTATATTTTGTACAATATCATTTATGAGATTGTCTTGTATTGTTTCTTTTGTAAAAAAAATGAACAAATTTAATAAACATAAACATAAAGGTTGCACAACTGTCAAACCACCAGCAGGGGGCAGATGTGGTCATCTCATCAGGATGACAATGTCCATCAGAAGTTTTAAAGATTATTACTTAAACCAAGTCAGAGCTTTTGATAAATGTACAGAAATTAAGACAAACAAGTCTGTTAAGTATAGAAGCAAGCACAACAGAGCTGAATGTGCTGCAGAAATAATAGTAAGGAGAAAAAACATGCATTCGTCGGAGATAACTCACTCTAGGTCTGCAGCACTGTCGATTTTCATGAAGTCCTGTTTGGCACGAAGCAAGATCTCTGGCTCAAGCCTTGGGGTGATATGCAGAGGCGCAGGATAGAGTGGGCAAGGCGGAGAAGATGGGCACCACAGGTAGGAAAAAGAAATTAAGCACACAAAAAGGAGACACCAAACAAAAGCACAGACAGGCTCACTCACTCACTCACGCAGGTACATTCATGTGGACATAAAGAATCTCAAAGTGATGGTGAACCCTGATCTGTCAACAGGGACAAAACCACCCGATGATTGGCTTAGTGGTGCAGTTAGCAGAGCTTAGCTCCTAATGAGAGTCTGTCTAGAAGATGTACAATCAGAACAGGTGTGGAATGCTTGCTTCGTCAATAACTTGATTGCTGGCGTTAGTTTGCTCACAAACGAGCATGTTGGGAGCTGATAAGCGTGTGTGCATAAGTGAAAGCAATAATGTGTGTCGGAGAAAGGCAAAGGAAGAGGCAGAGCTCCGTCTGTCCGCTTCAGGTACTGTAAACAGGTGATTGTACGGCCTTTGTGCACAGAGTGTGTTTGCATATCCTCACTTAATATCCTGACTGATTTGCCTCTCCAGGCGGTGCCGCCGTTCCTCCAGCTGCTCGATGGGGCTCTCCTCCGGGAACTCGTAGGGAGCACTTCGCATGTCGCTCTCAGCCATAGTGCGTGTGAACAGCTCCTGGTTTGAATGGAGGTTAAAAAAATGTATGGTTGTTGTAAGAAAATTGTAAATATCTGTGCATGCAGGGACGTAGGAAACACAATGAGGCTTAGACTTAAACCCATCTGGTTTGTTGACACACAAAACAGATGTTTTTAAAGTCTCACATTTCTTGTTTAGTTGGGATTTTCCTTCAGTATGTGAGGAAATCTTTGTAGAACATTAACAATTATATCTACAGAAACCACTAACGTGACACTAATCTGGAGTGATTATTTTCATTTAAATAAAAATAAATTTAAGTAATAGTTTAAATTTTTGAGGAGGGTTTCCTTTGTAATGTTATGAACAGTTATTATCTTACCTGTTGTAGATATTTCCTTGAATGACTAAATTGTGGAGAATTAGTTTAATGATGAGCAGATTGATGAGCTAATGGCTAGTCAGAATGGAGCAGAGATCTTAAAACAACTCCTATCTCAAAGATTTTATTGAAGTTCAGGTAAATGTCCTGGATGAAGGCACATTACCGTCAGTTTAGTTGTTCAGTAAAGTTATTCCAGCACAATTTTCCAGCCGAAAGTGTTCCATCAGTGCTACAGCTACCTGCTGCCACACCTATTTGTGCTTGCAAACAACCATAGACTTCTTTGCAAATAAATAATATGAAATTGATGTTATGTAAATATTTTTACATTAGTGTTTGCATGAATTGCTAGATGTCTTTTGAGATTCGAGTTGTGTTAAATTGGCAACGTTCAGACTAGCCGCTAGCTCTTTAGCCATTTCTCCAAACTGAGGTCAATCAAAGGGTTATCTACAACAAGTAAGATAATAATTATTCAAAACTTTACTACTAGTGCCTATTTTCAGATTAACCTATAATTAGTTATTCAATATAAGATATTACCTGTTTTACTGAGGCAGATTATAATAATAATACTTTGTAAAAAAAAAAGTGTCTCTCATATCTACAAAGTAGTTCTCACCTCTGCAATCTCTTTGAATTTTTCCTCCATGGATGTTCGCAGGTCGACTGGGTATTGCGAGTTAGAAACCGGTGTCCCTGGAAGAGATCGCTGAGGCTTGAAGGGTTTTGACCCAGACCCGCCACCACCGTCTGTAAAGATACACAGGAAGGAGTTACGGCACATGACGTGTGGTGTGGAGTGAGCCGTAACATAAAAACAGGCGTTCCACGCACACCACCCTGTGTGTTAAGGCACACTCAACCCATTAAAACACACTGTGTTTACAAAAAGAATTAACTGTGTGTAAAAAGCTAAATAAGCAGATAACTGAAGATTAGTGACTAAATATGCAAACATACTTTTTATATGGTCAAAAACAGAATAAAATCATTTATACTGTATATGGTTTACTAAAGAAGTGCAAAGTTGAAAGTTGGAAATGAAAAGTGGGTCCAAAAACTGTGGTTACACCGAAAAGTAACATCAGCTAAGAAAAGTTACAATTACGGTAGTCATTGCATACCTAACAAGCCTCTGCAAACACAGAGGTCTCAAAGTGGAGCAATCTTTGACCAAAAAAAAAATCATTTTCAATAGTTAAAAAAAAAAGTTTTTTCTCTCAATCATCCAGGTACCGGTAGATAAATTAAAAAAAAGGTTAAATCATGTCATCTGGACAAGTTCTTAAAAGGAGAAACTGAAAACTTCAAAGAACATCAGCTGAAGTGGAGTGTGGAATCAGCTGGAAGCTAATCTCTAGTTAAAGTAGCTACAACTTGTGTTTGAAAAAGAAAAATGTGAATGAAATGTACCGGTAATGTTTTTTTCAATTGTACTGTAGGTGAAAACGCCTGACTGAAAAGATGAGGACAGCTCCTAATTAAACTCAAAAACGACAGTCTGCTCCGTCCACTGCGACTCAGACCATTTTCTTTAAGACATCATGCTGTTTAAAGAGAACCATAGTTAAACAGTCCAACACAGTAATTCAGTCATGTTTTTGGCTTTGGGAGTGGTGCGCTCTCACTCAGAGATCTATAATTGGAGTCATCATTGGTGCTGTGTCTGGCTGCTGACAATTAGTGTCAGACGTCTGCCGTCTGCTTCTAACATGAGCAGAAAATAACTCCAGTTTATTAAAGTGGGATTTTTATGTTACATTCAGTCACAACTTGAAATAAAAACCTCCATTTGAGTTTCAGTGCTGATATAATTTAATGGAGTGGGGTTCTGTACAAAGGTTCTGAGTAGTTATTATGTCACCTGTTGGAGACGGCTCTATGAACAACCTCAGGTGGAGAAACAAAGTTTATTTTGAAAGGATGTGCACTGACAGCTAGGCTGAGCTGAGTGAAACCAAAGTAAACTGCTGCCGTCTTGAAATTCTGAAAGAATTTCATTGCACTTAATGCTAACATTATTTTATAAACCTCTATTTCACATTCCTGCAGGAAGAGCCCCGGGCCGAAGTGCTACAGCTAGCTAACTCTGCCTCCGTTTGCAGAATACTAAGTAACTAACTGGGTAATGTAAACATGACAGGGAGTAAATGTTTTTTAAACGGCTTTCACATGAACCGCTATGAAATAATTCACAATGGACCAAAGTTCATGCTCATTAATCCAGGTGTAAATCCAACAATGTTCAGTCAGGTCTTCTTGACGGTTTCTTTTGTTGCTGAGACATTTCATCCGAAGAACTTCTTCAGTCTGAGGAGCCCACCAAACCAAACTGAATCCCAAAAACAGCTCACTCACAGAGTGTAAAAAACCAGTTTGCTGGTGATAAGATGGCCTCCGGGGCCCGCCCTCTGCCCCGTCAGCAGACCAAGGGAGTTGTTTTAAAGATGGCTGCAATCCACTTTAGCCTTGACCCTGCTCAGCCTAGCACACCGAGGCTAACAGGTTAGACAAAAATAATTCCTTTTAATAAACCCCAACTTCAAAAGAGCTGAACTATTACTTTTGTAGTGTGTAGTGGTGACTTCACATATGAAGATGAACACCTAATCAGCATTGATCTTGCTAATCTTATAATCTTTAAGAATTTTTGCCAAAACATAATCCTGTTCCAGTAAAACCCAACCCTTACTGTCTCAGTGGACTAATTTAAATGAGTGACACAAACCTCCTATACATTTTAATTGAAAAAAAATAAGTCACAAGAGAATATTACCAATTGTTTTTAGAGTATGTTGGCACAGTTTGGCCTTCCAGTCTGCAGTACTGTCTCAGGTAAGATGTCTACGCAGTGAGTGGGTCCGTCTTATTTACAAAGTAGAACAAAATGTCTCGACCCTTTATTGTCATGATATCAGCAGAAACTCACCTCCTACACAAGCAGGTTATATTGACAAAACTGTCCATCTTATCGTTGTGTCACATTCCTGAGACCTGAGTCTGCACACCGCCTACGTGATCAATAAGCATCTGTGCAGGGACCAGTGCAGTTTTTATCATCTGCATTGTGCTTCCATCAGCAGTCTAACTTTGACAAGATCAAGACTGTTCAGAGCATTTGCCACAGCTGTACAGTATTTATATTCCAACATTGAAATATGGAATCTGATTTGAATATTTAATTTCTGCACAGAAATTGGTGAGTGTATTGAACTTTATTAGAGTCACTGATGTCTTTTTCTAATAAAATATTTATGTTAACTTTATGAACACTGTCAAAGAAATGATGCTTAGTCCTGTTAGACCTGTGACACATTATTTTAATGTGTAAATGTTGCAGTAACACGTCATGATTTGCACCCGTGTTAAAACAAAAGGAGGCAAAAAGAAAACTTTTACTAAACATCCATCTTTTTTTGTAACTGGTGTGAATTTACTGACAGGGTTTAAACAAAACAAGTCATAAAATGTTAACTGCATGACAAAAAAACTAAAAAGCAACTCTGCTGCGCTGCAGCAAACAGCTTTCACAAAAAAGCTCCACTGTTAGTTTGTATTTCAACTCACAGTGCATCTTCTCTGCTCGGTAGACAAATGCTAAAAAGACAAAGTAGCCCTACAAATTAACAAATGGCAACATTTATAAGCTTATGTGTCACAACAGAATAATGACAGTGGTATATTCACTACATGATGGCAGGACACACTTTTGTTGTGCTCCAGTTTGAACTGTTTTGTACCAGTTTTAAAACTAAGAGGTCCTGATTTAATTAAATGTCTGTAAGATCTACTACCAAAGACCTCACACAACCCTCTGTTGTATAATCCCATACATCCCAGTCTTGGCTCTGCTCCGAGCTGACTAAGTCAAAATTCATAAAAGAAGTATAATCATGTTTGTACTTGGAACAAAATGAACAAAAATGTGTGTCTATTTTCAGGCAATAAAGCTAAAGAAAATCAACAAAATAGTTTAAAGCTCACTATGGGACACCATGATAATGCAACATTCATTCATTCAACCTTTATTTAGTCAGGTAAATCTTTTGAACCTCATGGGCTCATTTACGAAAGCGACCTGCTAAAACTAAAGAACAATGAACAGCAATGGTAGAATTTCCTTAAACAATAAACAATCAAACAATAAACAATAGAAAACAAAAGAGAAAA